>JAFVLL020017917.1:0-18052 GCA_021397915.2 Tor tambroides | reverse complement strand
TATTTACTTATTGTTACATACGTCTAGAAATGGTGCTTTGCATGTAATGTCATCTCTTTGTGCATAATGTTGATATTTTCTGTACTTTTTTCTTTGGTGCCTTGGCATTAATAAAAAAAAAAAGGCGGAGTACATGCTTGTGTTTGTGCTGCAGAAGCTACTAAGCCTATTAGCTTTACAAACTTCATTAGCTTTTCTTGTTGTGTTGGGTTTGTATACACAAGGTTTATGTGCATGCTCCAAGTCTTCTCCAATTTTAGTGTATCTCTGTGACAGAATTACAGTGCCACATACTGGTCTGGCATGTATACTACACTGTTTTTGAGTCTGATGCTGCTGCTCATCAAATGTGAATCAATAATTCATCAAGCAATAAAATATCTGGATACATCTGTCCTAACCAGTCATTACCAGTGACATGACAAAGAAACATTATCTAAAGTTTTCACTGTGAATAAAGTTCATCTTCATCTTCAAAACCAGCAGGTTCAACTGAGATTCTGATCAACTCAAAGATGGAGTTCCTCCCCAAAGAAAAATGTCAAAAAGTTTTATTCTTGGATATCATTTTGCTTCATGATATAAATGATATCATATTGCTTTTTATGAGTTTCATATTGTGTTCAATTGTCTTATAATGCATTTGTATCACTTGTAGTTTGCTTACTCTTTCATGAAGGAAAGTAGAAGCTTTTTATAAACTGTTCTTGTTCAGGACACTGTCCTTATTCAACACTTTTAAGAGAGACTTTTAAGTGCACAACGTGTAATCCTTCAGATTGTTGTTTTTAAAATGAAAAGTTATTCTTCAACTTAAGATGTATTTAGGGAACACAGATGCAAGATATACTGTCATGTAGCTTTGTAATTGATCCTTATTTGCTTCTCTTGTAAGTAGGAATGAATACTTGAACCTATTAAACGAGCCCTGGGGCTAAATTACAAAAGACTGTAATATCGATAAGCTCTAATGTTAGCTTTTCTGCTTTTGGTGCTGGGGAAATTAAGGAAATACACTTACACTTTATTACTGATACATAAATATTATCAAGCTAACTGTATCTTACCAACAGTTTCTACATGCGATAATTTCAAGACATTTGTCTGTGATGCGTTTTCATTATTTGCAAACCAGAAGCGAGATCTCTTTTGTGCTTTAGGGCTGTGTGATTAATCTAATTTTACTTTCGATTTAGTTTGGCCTCCGAGGATTATGAAAACAAGTTGTTTGAGGTAAAGTGATATATTAGAGAAAATCGGATGTCTTGAGGACTTTATGGCTGTAGCGTTCATGTGTCTGTTAAGTCCACATGACCGTAGTAATCCATTATTATAAGTTTACATCACTGATCTATAATAAAGAACTGGATTGCTTATAATGTCATAGAAGTGAAGCCACTGCGCCGCCAAATTGCTATTTCCTAGCGCTCCCATACATTCTATTGAATTAAGAGTAAATCGTATGGTTTTAATGAGAAAGCATCTAACAAATAAGCGTTTGTATATCTTGATATCACTCGACTGAATGGCCGTTATCAGTGGTTATCAGGTCACAGATATGGGCCAGAAGAGTCCTGCTGCGCCTACTGGTAGGCTGAGAAGGCTGGTATCATCGATCCACAAGGTTAATCCCCGCACGCATGTATGAAGGAGAAGTTACCACTGGAGTACCAGCAGAGGCGATCGTTTCCCCAACGCCAACAACTGCACACGGACCAAAGACCAGCGAAATAGCGCATTAAAAGATGGATTTAGATGACTTCAGGACACATATGCAGGTACAGTCTCGTAAAATACTCCATTGTTCCGTGTTTATGAATGAAGTTATTCATTTAAATTTGCCTATGGTGGGAAAGGGATCGTGTAAAAAGTCCACACATTTACCATATTTTTACCATAGTAACTGTCGCTCGACCATGTCATGTAGTCAATGCACAGTAACCACAAATTATACCATGCTTCTCCCACCGTAACCGTAGTTTTACTGTGGTATTTCTAGTAAAAGCACAATAACTTCAATATTTACTATGAGTTTACCTCAGTAACCATAGTTTTACTGTGGTATTTGTAGTTAAAGCACAATAACCTCGATATTTACTATGCGTTTACTGTACCTCAGTAACCGTATTTTACTGTGGTATTTGTAGTTAATAACCTCAATACTTACTATGAGTTTACCTCAGTAACCATAGTTTTACTGTGGTAATTGTGGTTAAAGCACAATAACCTCAATATTTACTATGAGTTTACCTCAGTAACCGTACTTTACTGTGGTATTTGTAGTTAAAGGACAATAACCTCAATATTTACTATGAGTTTACCTCAGTAACCGTAGTTTTACTGTGGTATTTGTAGTTAAAACACAATAACCTCAATATTTACTATGAGTTTACCTCAGTAACCGTATTTTACTGTGATATGTGTAGTTAAAACACAATAACCTCAATATTTACTATGAGTTTACCTCAGTAACCGTAGTTTTACTGTGATATTTGTAGTTAAAACACAACAACCTCAATATTTACTATGAGTTTACCTCTAACTGAAAAAGTTTGATATCAATAAACATTGGGAAATTCGTAATGTGTGTGGGTTTTCTTTCTTTCTTTCTTTTTTTATATTCATGTAGTTCAACTGGCAGAGCTAAGAATGGCAAGTTTGTAGGGTCCATTTCCAGGAAACATAAAAGTGATTAATTGTATACCTTTAATACACTATAAATACACTGTAAATGTTACAGAAGCAAAATTTAATAGTAGAAAAATACTGCATTTTTTAATAAATATCAGGTGTTTATTTTTTGTAAGCAAATTAAACATTTTGACATGTTATTTATTTTTCACACAGTATATGCACACGTTTGAGTTTAAATATTGTACATTAATATTAGTGTAAACAGTGTATGCAATGGGAACCATTACACCCTTGTTTGAAAAAATAAAATCACTGTAATCAACAAATCTATTGCTGGATCAGGTTAACCACATGATGCAATCTGTTGTTGCAGTTTTATATTGAGAGGAGACAAATAAATCGTATCTGTCCATTCACCACAAGAACCCGGAAGATCCTGTTATAAATGACCATATATGGACAAGTAAGTGTGACGCCTCTGCTCAACTGGATTGCAATTGGCTTCGAGGTTATCTTGGCACTTGCAGGCCTCCCTGTGATATCTTTTAACCCAAATTAAAAAACGCTTAATGTTGCAAAGTACGTTTTGCTGTTATTATTACGTCAGTAATACCTTCAGTTAACAATGCAGTGTTGTTATGTCGTGAGATATTACCACTTTACCGAGATCGTAACCCTAACCCTGAGGATAACTTTGTTAAACTACAAATACCAGCACCATGTTTTCACGTTTGAATGGCAGAGGCATATGGGTAATGTAGTTTAAAATGTTTAATAATAAAATGGGGGGAAATACCATATTTTTTAACAAAGGTATATCTAAACATGTTAATTGTGCAAACATTTATGACATATTTAAGAGGCAGGCTGAAATTTGGTATTTTACTAAGATCACTTTTTTAAACACCTTTATACCACCTTTCCATGTATGTTTGAAAACTCTGTCCAACATTATTTAATTAACATAGCATAAGTAGTTGTCCTGCCAAATTTCTCCTTAAAACTATAATCAGACTTTGATTTACAGCCATTTGAAATGTTAATTTTTTTTGCTCTTCCAGGGGACTCTACTGGGCCCCTGGGGATGGAAGGGCAGTACAACATACACAGATCTATTCTCAATATCACAACAAATTGTGCTGAGTCACATTTTTTAGATTGTCTTTTCATCAACTTGCCAATATGTAAGTTGCAAGTCATAGTTATCTTAGAATAAGAATAGACCCCAAAAAATATACATCAGTGCCTATTTGGAATGGGCTCCATTTATTTCATTAGATCAGGAGCAAGAATACAGTGTTGACAGTAAACAAAGACACCAATTTAAACAGCCAATACATACTGTGACACTTTATTGTACTATCACACAATGTCAATGTGTCATTCAGTAAGACAAGGTACAGACAGCGATTGGTTTAAAATCTTACAATGCTCCTAGCCAATGGGCGACTGGCACGCTCTTTTAAAACCGTATAGCGGGGCTGACGGATTTATAATTTCTGCTTTCCAAACGTAGAAGTGTTTTAATACTCGACAATGAGCGGCAGAGGCAAAACCGGCGGCAAAGCGAGAGCGAAGGCCAAGACTCGCTCGTCCAGGGCAGGGCTGCAGTTCCCCGTCGGTCGTGTTCACAGGCTCCTCCGCAAAGGCAACTACGCAGAGCGCGTCGGTGCCGGTGCTCCCGTCTATCTGGCGGCTGTGCTCGAGTATCTGACCGCTGAGATCCTGGAGCTGGCTGGAAACGCCGCGAGGGACAACAAGAAAACCCGCATCATTCCCCGTCACCTGCAGCTGGCGGTGCGCAACGACGAGGAGCTGAACAAACTCCTGGGCGGGGTGACCATCGCTCAGGGCGGCGTGCTGCCCAACATCCAGGCGGTGCTGCTGCCCAAGAAGAGCGAGAAACCCGCCAAAACCAAGTAAACGGGTTCAAGTCTGTTTCTCAAACCCAAAGGCTCTTTTAAGAGCCACCCACTTCATCTACCAGAGAGCCTTTTCTGTAGCTTTATTTCATCAGCAGCGATGTACCACTTAATACATTTAATAATGCAAATAATGAAACAATTAAATCAACTGTGCAATTGTTCAATTTGGACAATTGCAAATGGGCTGTTAACTTGACATGGCATTTTCTGTCACACAATATAAAAATGAATGTAACTAGCCATTGTTTAAAATGCAGTAAATGGTTAAACATTTCTTTGTCCCACATGGACCTGTTGTTATAAAAGCTGCAGTTATTTGATGTCTTTTTTGAGTCAAATCTCAAAATTGTCCTATGGTGTGACTGTCTCAAGCATGGTTCAATAAATTACTTTTATAAATTGAAAAGAAAAGCATCAATGTTAATAAATATCTGAGGCATAATTAAATGTCTATTTTAGTAAATGGCAATCATTTTTTCATCAATATATTGAAAAATACACCGTATACACCGTATCCTGATTTTAAATCGGCCAACTTTTGACACCTGTACTGTCATGCCACAGGACAAAGATCAAGAGGACAAGGTCTCTTTATGAAAGATTTTAAATAATTAAATAAGATTTGTTTAACTCCCTTTTGTTCTTTTTTTTTGATCATTTTCAGTGTTGTTAAATGCAATATAATTACATTCATAATTTTTTATTTTTTTATGTTTTTGCAGAAACGTGTTTTTGTACTGTTATGAAATGTCATGAAAATAAATATAAATGTGATACTTTGTTTATGAGACAACGAATTTAGGGAGAGAAATGAGTGGGAGAGAGGACACAGAAATATAGAGATAATATTAACAGGGGTCCACGCAGACGGGAGGAGATCCTTAGAGAACAATGCTTATAAGTGACCCTTTTCTTTTCTCAAACAAAACTTCCCTTTTCTTTTCTCAAAACTTTCTCAAAGAAAACTTCTTTTTCTCAAACAAAAGGTCCGCATGCGCGACGAAAATTAAAAATGCGCTGTGTAAATAAGTTTTGACAGCGCATTTGCGTACCGACATGGATGACAGCTGTTAATGCACAATTACCATTTTAGATTGACAAACTTTACTGTATAAAATTTCTATTCAAACTGAAAGCATAATCTAAGCTAGCCGCTGCCGTTTTCAAAGCAAAACTGTGACATTTCATTCAGTGACGCTCTTCCATCAGCAGCGCTAAACCCAGAAGCGCATATACTTACTTGCCGGCAACCCGCCAAAATAAAAGCTCCCTGATTTTACGTTTGGAAATGATGAAAATTCAAATTAAAATAATAAAAATATTAATATATTATATAATATATTAATATTAATATAAAATATTAGCATTTTATTTTTAAGTTTACTATAAAATAATTGTATTTACTCCCTTTTTATTTAAAAATAAAATAGTATTATCACACTTAATTAGTTTATTATTTTATTTAAAATAAATAAATAAATAAAATGCAATAATATTATTATCACTATTATTAATTAATTTTTTCATAGTTATATTTTATGGGTCACACTACATGCCGTGGCCCGTGTGAGGACCCAACCAAATCTCCAGGTACTCGTATGAGAACCAGGCTGAAAAACTTATGTGCACCCCTGCTTATAAGTGACCCTTTTCTTTTCTCAAACAAAACTTCACACTACATAAATTTATGTATTTCTTTTTCAAAATGATGCTTAAAAAATAAGTAAATAAATAAATAAATGGAAATACTTGCACCTATTTGTTAACTACCCAAATACAATAATAACAGCTCTAGGTTAGGAATGTATTGTGACATTTATGAGGTAGTTCTTCGGATGGCGTGTTTAGTCCAGATGTTGCTGAAATCTGATCTCTATACAACCGTTTAAACTATAAGGATTAAATGAATATTTAATAACGAATAAATAAAATAAACAGAAGGAAATCTCTAAAGGATATGTTAGTGTAGAGAGAGTGTTTGATGCCAAAGAAAAAAAAAACAGAACAAAGCATTTTGAGCGGGAAACACAAACAGCCCCCTTTGAAAACAGAAGCTGCACAGTCATTGGCTAACAGTCATGCGCAGACGTCACACATCAGCCAATCACAAGCCCCTGCATCTTCATGACATCATGAGCTGGTGGCCATTTGATGCTTTAAAAGCAGGCGCAGAACAGAGAGCACCATTTTCTACGCACGCAGAGAGGAGAAAGAATTGCATCGCTGCGATGGCCAGAACCAAGCAGACCGCTCGTAAATCCACCGGTGGCAAAGCCCCGAGGAAGCAGCTCGCTACTAAAGCAGCGCGTAAGAGCGCCCCAGCCACCGGCGGCGTCAAGAAGCCCCACCGTTACAGGCCCGGGACCGTGGCTCTGCGAGAGATCCGCCGTTATCAGAAGTCCACCGAGCTGCTGATCCGCAAACTGCCTTTCCAGCGTCTGGTGAGAGAAATCGCGCAGGATTTCAAGACGGATCTGCGCTTCCAGAGCTCCGCTGTCATGGCCCTGCAGGAGGCCAGCGAGGCTTATTTGGTCGGTCTGTTTGAGGACACCAACCTGTGCGCCATCCACGCCAAGAGAGTGACCATCATGCCCAAAGACATCCAGCTGGCCCGCCGCATCCGCGGAGAACGAGCTTAAACCCGCCGCATTCAACCCCAAAGGCTCTTTTAAGAGCCACCTAAATTATACTGAATGAGCCAGTTTACACCAACACTGAATATAAACCTTAGAGGTTAACCGTGTATTCGGATGTTAAATTAATTGTCTGTTTTCCGTCTGTGCGCTTTATTAATACGTAGTTTAACGCCAATCTTGATCTAAGGATGTTTTTGTTTTGTTTCATTTTTATAATCCATGCTTTAAAGTTCATTTGACGAAGATGTATAAAATCATATCTACATGCATATGTTTGGCAGACGCATTTAACCCAAGCGATTTATAACACCATCATCGTTGTCTAGAGCTGCAGGAATGCGCACCAAAATAAACGGAGAGCTACAGATGTCATATTAAGCAATTAATTAGTGGTTCTCAGTTGCCTTTAAACATACACCTATGATAACAAAACTACGTGTATTTATGTAAATATGATTTTATAAATCTTTGTCAAATGAATTTTATAAAACGTGGATTGTAAAATGAAACAAAGGACATACATCCTTAGATAAAGATTGGCGTTACATAGACCACATTATTTCCTGCTCTAACTAATCCTTATTGCTCTCTTTTCTCCAAATTTTCTCAATGAGTCTATAAGGGTTTTAGAAACTACACTGTAAGCTATTTAAGACGCATTCGTTTTCTTGTATGGAATATGACTAACAAAAAGAGCGGGAACTGAAACAAAGGAAACTTACTCATGTGGCTGATGTCCTGCAAACATGGAGCGGTGGGTGGGGCTATCATTTCAACGCCTGTGATTGGCCCTCGTTCCGCTCGTGATACTTCCAGTTCTCCAATCACATGCGAGTTTATGGGTTTGGGCTCTGAAAACACGCAATCAGAAGGCTCCACATCTCTTTGAAAATTAGCATAGGTTAGTGAATAAATGCCTCTGTCCGGTTGATTCTAGTTATTGATTTTGTTTTAGCATCGTCATGCCTGAACCAGCGAAGTCCGCGCCCAAGAAGGGCTCCAAGAAGACCGTCGCAAAGACCGCAGGAAAGGGAGGAAAGAAGCGCAGAAAGTCCAGGAAGGAGAGCTATGCTATTTACGTCTACAAAGTCCTGAAGCAGGTTCATCCTGACACCGGTATCTCTTCCAAGGCGATGGGCATCATGAACTCTTTCGTCAATGACATCTTTGAGCGTATCGCCGGTGAATCGTCTCGTCTCGCTCACTACAACAAGCGCTCCACCATCACCTCGAGAGAGATCCAGACCGCTGTGCGTCTGCTGCTGCCCGGAGAGCTGGCCAAACACGCCGTGTCTGAGGGCACCAAGGCCGTCACCAAGTACACCAGCTCCAAGTAGAGAAACCTGAGGCTGTTAAACACCCAAAAGGCTCTTTTAAGAGCCACCTATCTACTCGCCTAAAGAGCTTTGAATGTGTCTGAGATATAAGATATAGAAAACTGACTGTTTTGTGTAAAAATTTGAAAGTCACAGCTATAAGTGCTTTAAGTGTATTTGTGAACTTTAACTCAAATTGGTTTGCTTTAAAACAATGATTCAGCTTTTAGTGGGTTTAAAGTATTTGGGCATTTTATCTGTATGCACTCATACTGTAAGTATTAAGGCCTATAGTGACTGTACAGAAGATAACACTAATACATTTTATAGAGTATATTAACACCCTTTCTACATTACAGCCATTAAATATGCACTGATATGCAGTATACAAGTACATTCTTATATTCATACCTGCAAACTTGTCGCTTTTCAGCTAAATTTGCCGTTTTGAATCAAAATGTCATTTGTGAATCGTCTAGATCCAAAGAGACGTTTGGGTGGGGGGAGAGAGAAAAGTTGTAAGTTCGTAAACAGGAGTGTGTTCAGCCAAAGTCCCTTTCTCAGCAGACTGATTGTTGTATGACAAGGCACCACGAGAGCTACAGAGAGCAGACGGGTCTGTGTGAGGAGTGTCAGGAAGAGGAATCAGTGGCCCATGTAATTCTACATTGTAGAAGATAGGAGAGGCAAAGAGAGAACATGGAAAATAATCTGAAGGAGGTAGGGGTGCAGAAACTCCCTTTAAAAACAACCCTATCAGTGATAGAGCACAGGTGAGAGAACTGTGGTGGGCCACAGGGTCAGCAGTGTGAAAAATGATTTTGATTATTTAGGTATCATTTTCATTTGTGTAATGTCCACAAAATTGCCTATGATTAGTTTTGTTGAGGTTGAACTGGAATATCCTACATAAGACTGTGGCCAGCACTACCGATAGTGCTACCCTTTTGTTGAAAGACGTCACATCTGATTTATAACGAGCATTAGTGACAGAATCATCAGCCAACCAAATTTTGATGTTCAATGACAGCCCACCCTCTGGGGTCCAGCGACGTGCCCAGTGCTACCCCCAGTGTGTAGTCGGAAATTTCTAAGGTACTACGAAAGTGAAATTCAACGAAAAGAAAATGACAGCTGCTGGCGCATACACCAGATCTTGTTGCCAATCTACTAAAAACGCCTTTTTCAAGGGGCTCTTTTGCAGACAAAAGAGAAATAACTGAGAAAGGAAGACCTACTACACCAAACTGGATTTGTTAACAAAGGTTTTATGCGCCATTTCAAAGATTGCCACTATGAGTGGATAACAGCTAGTACCAAACACAAGTTATTTTGTGGGCTGTGTTTACTTTTTAATACGAGTAAAGGGAGATGTAAATAAAGTTCATGTGTCATTCCAAGCGACAGGTGAGTGCTTTATTATTTGACGAGTATTGTATCATGCACATTGTTATGGAGGTGTACGTGGTGTGTTGATAATACTGTGGTGCAGTGTGTGGATGTCCAGCATTGGTACAGTTTTGCTGCTATGGGCGCGTCGTCATTTTAGAGTGACGTGAATGTGCATAGTGACCCGTGAATTGGCGGGTTACTTTTACTGATCTGTGTAGGAAAATTTACTCTGCATTTAACCCACCCTTAATCTAGCCTACCGTTTAAATTGTTGATCAGCTGTCGTTGTTGAGAGACTGTGTGTGGCATAATATGCACATTATATGCATATGGCTGTGTTAGCTGTAATAGAGATGTGTAAGATGCGTGTAAGTAGTTTACAGTTGTTTACTTAAGGCCCTGACTGAAACCCAATGGTACGCCACTGTTTATATGGTGGACTAGCAAAATGAGTGTACTAACCAAGGCTGAGCTGACAGGAATTTCTGTCACATCATCTGTCAGTTTTTTTTTTTTTTTTTTGGCTTTTTAATTCTTCTTTTGCCAGGCACATCAGCACAAGGTTTAATCCTCCCAATTAATCTGTCTCTTTCTTTGAGAAGATTTTCATCTAGGCGTGACTCTATAATATTAAAATATGTCAACAATAGGGATGACACATCTTATCAGGGTTTTATAACAATATCATTTAAGTTAAAACAATACAAAATATCAAGAGCTGGGATAGACAAAATATGTGGATGACACTTGTCCTAAAATTACATTTCTTACATTTAAGTACAAAAGGAGACAAAAGCAGATTTCTGCAACAGCACTTTTTACTCATTTAACAATGTAATATATAGTAAATGCTGTACTCAGTTCATGATCATGGCTCTTCTGTTGGGCCTTTTTGGAAAATCCCAGTGTCCAATTTATGAACAGCCGTTGTTGTAATTATTATTATTATTATTATTATTATTATTATTACTTTCAGAATTGCCGATCTCAAAATAAATCAAGTTTCTTATTTTCTTGTGCATATAAAGAGAGCGATATTGTCACGTGGCAAATTAAACTGATAAACAACACAGTTAGCACAAAAATATGCACATAAAAGTATTGCAAAACCACTTAAATAATGTAAAGTTGCTACTCTCCAGCAAAATACACGACTCTGGCGACGTACTGAGACGTCTGGTTTCTCCCAGTGGGCCAGTTGACAAGTACTTCTTTAGAGAAGTCCCATTCCTCGTTATTTAAGGTTTCGACGTGAATGTCTGTTTAGTCAATGTAACTCGAAAGCCTTATTTCTACCGTGTTTTCCTCAAAAAAATCAAATAAACAGAAACGCATCATCTTCGCAAAACTAGCTCGTGGATGGCAGTTAAGAAACGCGGTGAAGCAAAACATTCAAAATCCAAAAGTGCGCCAAAGCGAGATTCACCAATCAGAGAAGTCGCTGTTGTTATAGAAACATGGATTAAAGCAAGCAATTTTGAGGCGATGCCGCCAGCTAGCGGAGGTAGGTGATAATTAAAAATAATGATAAATACAATAATAGCCTAACAATAGCTAATAATAATGTAGATATATTGATTCATTATTTATTTACTTATTTAACACAAACTTTATATACAGATACATGAAAAACAAAAATGGAGCCTCTCAAAAAGAGGGGACTGTACAAAAAATTCTTAAAAATGCAGGTGTACCTGTTCACAGACAGACAAGACACAACTGGAATAAACAAGGATTAACATGGGTAAGTTTGTTTATTTATTTTACTGATTTTATATTGTTTTTGATATATATACAGTGGGTACGGAAAGTATTCAGACCCCCTTAAATTTTCACACTGTTATATTGCAGCCATTTGCTAAAATCATTTAAGTTCATTTTTTTCCTCATTAATGTACACACAGCACCCCATATTGACAGAAAAACACAGAATTGTTTACATTTTTGCAGATTTATTAAAAAAGAAAAACTGAAATATCACATGGTCCTAAGTATTCAGACCCTTTGCTGTGACACTCATATATTTAACTCAGGTGCTGTCCATTTCTTCTGATCATCCTTGAGATGGTTCTACACTTTCATTTGAGTCCAGCTGTGTTTGATTATACTGATTGGACTTGATTAGGAAAGCCACACACCTGTCTATATAAGACCTTACAGCTCACAGTGCATGTCAGAGCAAATGAGAATCATGAGGTCAAAGGGAACTGCCTGAAAGAGCTCAGAGACAGTGTTGTGGCAAGGCACAGATCTGGCCAAGGTTACAAAAAAAATTTCTGCAGCACTTAAGGTTCCAAGAGCACAGTGGCCTCCATAATCCTTAAATGGAAGGCGATTTGGGACGACCAGAACCCTTCCTAGAGCTGGCCGTCCACGGCCAAACTGAGCTATCGGGGAGAAGAACTTGGTGAGAGAGGTAAAGAAGAACCCAAGATCACTGTGGCTGAGCTCCAGAGATGCAGTCGGGAGATGGGAGAAAGTTGTAGAAAGTCAACCATCACTGCAGCCCTCCACCAGTCGGGGCTTTATGGCAGAGTGGCCCGACGGAAGCCTCTCCTCAGTGCAAGACACATGAAAGCCCGCATGGAGTTTGCTAAGATGGTGAGAAATAAGATTCTCTGGTCTGATGAGACCAAGATAGAACTTTTTGGCCTTAATTCTAAGCGGTATGTGTGGAGAAAACCAGGCACTGCTCATCACCTGTCCAATACAGTCCCAACAGTGAAGCATGGTGGTGGCAGCATCATGCTGTGGGGGTGTTTTTCAGCTGCAGGGACAGGACGACTGGTTGCAATCGAGGGAAAGATGAATGCGGCCAAGTACAGGGATATCCTGGACGAAAACCTTCTCCAGAGTGCTCAGGACCTCAGACTGGGCCGAAGGTTTACCTTCCAACAAGACAATGACCCTAAGCACACAGCTAAAATAACGAAGGAGTGGCTTCACAACTCCGTGACTGTTCTTGAATGGCCCAGCCAGAGCCCTGACTTAAACCCAGTTGAGCATCTCTGGAGAGACCTAAAAATGGCTGTCCACCAACGTTTACCATCCAACCTGACAGAACTGGAGCGGATCTGCAAGGAGGAATGGCAGAGGATCCCCAAATCCAGGTGTGAAAAACTTGTTGCATCTTTCCCAAAAAGACTCATGGCTGGCTGTATTAGATCAAAAGGGTGCTTCTACTAAATACTGAGCAAAGGGTCTGAATACTTAGGACCATGTGATTTATTTCAGTTTTTTTTCCTTTTTAATAAATCTGCAAAAATGTCAACAATTGTGTTTGTCAATATGGGGTGCTGTATGTACATTGAGGGGAAAAAAATGAACTTAAATGATTTTAGCAAATGGCTGCAATATAACAGAGTGAAAAATTTAAGGGGGTCTGAATACTTTCCGTACCCACTGTATATTAGTGCTGTCAAACGATTAATCGCATCCAAAATAAAAGTTTGTTTACATAATGTGTATATTTATGATGTGTGTGTATATATAGAGACACATACAGCACATATTTTGAAAATATTTACATGTATTTATATAATTTCTCATATTTATATAAACGTAACATTTTTCTTAAATATATACATGCATGTGTTTATATGTATATATACACTATGTAAACAACTTTTATTTTGGATGCGATTAATCATTTGACAGCACTAATATATATTTATTTTATATATAGTTAAAAAAAAAAAATGTGCAAATGAACCAATGGGTGGTCCTTTGCAGCCACTTTGTAGCTCATATTGTTTAAATTTTCTTTGTTTGTATTGAAAGTTACCAAGAGTGACCAAAAAAAGCTAGGGTTTGTTTGGAAGGTCCCAGAGTTAGTGACAATGCAGTCTCTGACATTTTCGATGATAGTGAAATGCAGCAAACAATGCTCGAAAACAACATAAGTGAGAAAGATCTAACTCTTCTTTGCCAAGATGCCTTCCACACAGGGCTTTATCTGGCAAAATCCAGTCACAAATACACCTGCTACCTCCCAAGCATTTTTACTCACTAGCGCTTGTGATGCTGCTGCACGGCCCAGGCTGAAAAATTCCATTCAGTTTAATGGGAAATTTGTTTGTGATTGGTGTCTCCATCCTGGCGAAATGGTTGAGAAATGAGCTGGGTTGGTGCGAGTATATCCATTCAGTGTCCCTGAGCCTGAGCCGAGGACACAAGACAAGTGGGAAGATGATGCTATTGCTGCAAATAGTACTCCCATAAATGGTGTCTGTGGCCCTTGTCAGCTTTTGTTCTTGCCATTGTTCAAAACAGTGAAAGGTTTTGTACCTGACTACATGCATTGTGTGCTGCTAGGTGTGGTTAGGCAGTGGGCCACTCTATGGTTCGATCCACAATACAATTAGGTACCTTGGCAGACACACACAAATTCTTGACACTAGGCTACTCAAGATGAAACCTCCAAGGGAGATAAGCCGGGCACCATGCTCATTGTCAGAAAGTAAGTTCTGGAAAGCCACAGAGTGAAAGTCTTTCCTCTTGTATTATTCCCTTTTTGTTCTTTTGGGTGTACTCCCCACAAAATTCTATCAACACTGGTGCCTTCTCTGCTTTTCTCTCCACATTCTGTTGCAGCCCAGAGTGCCAAAACATCTGATTGAAAAAGCTGACTTGATGCTGAAAAAGTTTGTCATATATGCTCATTTAATATGCATCAGCTGACACATTTAGCCAGTATTGTGTAGCTGGGTACCCCTTTGGGTTGCATCTGCCTTTTCATTTGAGGCCAACAACAGGAAATTGCTGAGTTTCTTCCATGGAAATCAGCATATACCCATCCAAATAGCAAAATCCTTTTTGCTATGGAGAAGAATCCCCAAAATGCTAAAAGCAGCGAGTGATGCATCACCAACTGTGGTCAGCTACACTGAGAAACTCTGGAAATGCAGCAGTGTTCTCCCACAGAAATCTTTTAAACGGGATATCTTCACCTTTTTCTGTAAAGGTGTAGCAAAACAGTTGCCTGTACAACATATGCTGGCTTTAAAGCGACTCCTGGGGAAAGGTGTTGACCAAGGCATTTACCACAGCAAAGTATGAATTGGTCAGAACTTATTTGCAGTGGAGAACAGTTCCCCATCAGATTGGAGATTGTGTGGCTGAATTTTGTGATGGCACATTTGGCATTTTAAAACACATTCTTGCACCAAAGTGTGTGACTTGTGAAGAGGTTTGTCAGTGTGACGGCAATACTTCTTTAATGGTTTTATATTATTTTATATAGTCAGAGCAAGCCGTACAACTCCTTGTCCAAGCTCTTGTTCTCTCCAGACTGGACTATTGTAATGCTCTCTTGGCAGGCCTTCCCACATGTACTATCAAGCCTCTGCAACTGATCCAGAATCCAGCAGCGAGAGTGGTTTTTAATGAGCCGAAAAAAGCTCACGTTAGTCCTCTCTTCATCAGGTTACAATGGCTGCCAATAGCCGCTCGCATCAAATTCAAGGTACTGGTGTTTGCCTACAAGACAACAACTGGCGCTGCACCAATATACCTAAACTTGCTAGTTCAAACTTATGCGCAATCCAGAAGCTTGCGTTATGCATGTGAATGACGCCTTGTGGTGCCATCCCAAAGAGGTACCAAATCACTCTCACGGACCTTCTCCTCCAACTGAATGACCTCTCGGTCTCAATTCTTTAGCCATTTTCAAAAAGCATCTAAAGACACTTTTCACCAGCACCTGACCAACTAATACTAGCACTTACCTATTTTATTCTATTCTATTCTATTTACATCTATATAAAAAAAGACTACACTAACTGAGAATTGTCATGGCACTTGTTTACTGTTGCTCTCTCGTTGGTCTGATTGCTTCTATTGTTCTCCTCATTTGTAAGTCGCTTTGGATAAAAGTGTCTGCTAAATGAGTAAATGTAAATGTAAATATTCAAACCTGGCCACTGATTCACATATGTTTTTCAGAGATGCTCAGATTGGCTTCAGTTTGGCAGGTTTTACACACAGAGTTTCCTTTGGAAACGAAATTAGAGCTAAATTTGCGAAAGACCTGAAAAGAAAGTGCTTTTTGATTTCATGCAAAGATGGTTCATTTGTTGTTCCAATTGTGAACACAGTCTGACTAAAGAACTGAAATGTCTAAAATAGATGCCTGTGTACCCAGGCGTGGTGTGTATAATATAATATTTTGTGTGTAATAATTAAGCTTTTTGTTTATAATAATTGACTATAGTATAGTTTTATAAAACATAATACATAATAGTTTTATAATACATAATACTTGCTAACCTATATTTCACAATGTCTTCTAAGAAATTTCAATTTTAGCATTACATTATAGCTATTGCTGTTACTGTTATATAGGCATCAAAAACATTCTTCATGAATTACAGTAAATTTTATTATGGCTCAGCATTGTTGAATAGTATATTAAATTCAGATTTATTGTATTATTTCTCTCAAGGTCATTGTTTTTGAAAAAACACATATGCGCACACACACACACACACACACACACACACAAGAATTACCACAAAATGTATTTCTTACAGTAAATGTTTTTCATAAAGAACATGCTGTGGTAATCTTGTCATAAGTAGCTCTGCTCAAATACTTTGGTATTACCACACAAAAAAACAACAGAAAAACCACATATACCATCCAACGGTAAATTCCTGTGATAGTGTACGACAAAAAGTGCTATGGTAATTCTGTCGTAATTACCTCTGCTCCAGTACTTTGGTATTACCACATGCACACACACACACACTCACACACATATATAAAAAAAAAAATAAAAAAACAGAAAAACCACATAGGACATCTAATGGTAAATTCTTGTGATACTGTACAGCAGAAAGTGCTATGCTATGGTAATCCTGTCATATTTAGCTTGTGTTGGTACCACAAACAAACAAACAAAAAAAAAACAGAAAAATCACATACGGCATCTAATGGTAAATTCCTGTGATACTGTAGCCTACAACAGAAAGTGCTGTTGGTAATCCTGTCATATTTAGCTCTGCTCATTTGTTGTGTGGTAAATTTATGTTGTACTGCTGCACTGGACATTTTTGTAAGGGTAGATATGCGAACGCCCCTAATATTGCAATCCAATGACAGGGACGCACATTTTGAAAGACAAGACAGTTAACTTAGCTTATAGGAAGTATTTTGAATGTCCGATAGTCCTCAAATAACTTTCTAGTCCCGTCTTGTCTTGTTAACAAAGATGCGGCATAAATTTCAGCATAGTTTTTATCATCAGATAAAGCTCGTCAACTTCTTGTCTTACAGAAAAAATATTCGTTAACGAATATTTTTCGTCGTCGTCTTTTTTGACGAAATTAACACTGCCACCATGGCATGTTTGTGCTGTCTTATACATTTGAGATGTTGTGTTTTCCCCAGTGCATAACTGACAGTTCTTCATCTGTAAATGTTAGAAAGCTATGCAAATATTTCCATTTTGCTGTCAGGAGGAGTGGGGGAGGCTTAGTGAACACATACGTGCTAAAGTCAGAAGTAAGAAATATCTTTATTGCCAAGTATGTTTACACACACAATAAATTTTACTCGGTGACAGGAGCTTCCAGTGCAGAAGAAAGTACAGACATAGTGCAAATATACATGCAAGTGCAGACATACATAGGAATTACACAGTAGAAATGAAACATAACACTAATTTAAAAAAAAAAAAAAGGAAATTAAATAATACACTATATACAGAAGTAGAAGTATAGAGAGGGGGAAAAACTTTAATGTACAGTTAGTTATTTACAAGTGTGCTGTTTAGAAATGTACCAAGGGCGTAGGATTGCTTTTGACATTGGTGGGGACATAAACCCAACACCCCAAACGTTCCCCAAATGTTCATAATGACTTTATCTTAGGCTAGAAGATTGTGTATCTTTCCGCACAATGATTGTCTTTCTGTCTGTATCTAACAGCCATAGGTTGCGCTTTCGCTTTCCATTTGCTCTGCTTTGTCAAACACCGTACTTCAAACTCATCGATGCACCTTTGTTAATTTCTGAAGTGAACTTTTATATTTACTGGTTTAGCCTGCTGTCTTGAATGGGCTCTATGCACGGTCACTTCCGCGTTTTTCCTCAGGGGGCTTACTTACATCCGGTGCTGCGCCGGAAGCCATTGTTCCTTACGTAGAGCT
>JAFVLL020017916.1:0-26435 GCA_021397915.2 Tor tambroides | reverse complement strand
CTGTAACTTTCCAAAAACTTCAAGTATGGAGAACCACTGCAATATTACAAATCAGTTTTTTTTTTTTTTTTTTTTTGCAATGTGAGAGAATCAAATCTACAGTGACTATACTTAACACTAAATTTTCCACAATAATTTTTTTCTATTTAAATTGTGTCGAAACTTCTAAATTTGTAGAGATATATTCCTGGCACCAAGCCACCAAAAGAAATAAAATCACATTTAGGTTTTTGTGTGAGGCGATGTTTTACTGAGAAATGCTGGACTACTAATGCCTTTACTGCCAGCTGTTAATTTACTGAAAAACAGAAATAAATAATTATTTTGTCATAGAAAGAAAAATAAATATAAATAGTTTTACATTAATATTGCAAAAAAAAAATTATAATAAAAAAATATTGCCAGCACATATGTGTGGCAAAAGTTTTAAAGCATCTTTGATGTAATTATTTGTGGATCAGTGTTCGCACATAGCACAAGTGCACAGTAACATTTCCTGGCTTTCCATGACCAAATCCCCTCGTGCGTGTAGAAATGTTGTTTTCTGAGCGCGTGCCTCTGGAGGCTCTGTTAAAACTCCTAAACACACCCGAGGAACTGAGTCAGAACACCACGGCAGTCCTAACTTCACATAAATCCTTCTTTTCCTCCTAAACACAATGTAGCATCACAACAACACCAAACACTGTCAGCCAAACTTCATTTTCCTTTTCTTTTACTGCTTCCATTCAGTACTTCCATCTGTCATGATTCATCTTTGGGGTTTTTTTTTGTTTGTTTTTTTGTTTTATTTTTTTGTTGAGTGCGAGCGATTGTGCATTGTCTGATTGTGTGTGTGTGGTTTTTTTTTTGTTGTTTTTCTCCACCTGGCAGAGTCACATTCATCCTCCATGTGCGTTAAGCAGGAGACGCATGAGGCTTCCCTGGCTCCTTTCACCCCTTCCTCACTGGCAGTCTCGGGCCTAGCGGAACTGTTGCCTCTCCAGCCCAGCGTGTCAGTAGATGCCTCCACCCCCTGCTACGGTGCCTATGCCCATCATGCCCCCAGCTACGGCCAGTATGCAAGCCAGCCTATTATAGCAGGTACAGCCCTACAAAAAATAAATAAATAAAAATAAAATAAAATAATAATAATACAAAGAAAGATTAGAAAACATATCCTGTGCTGGTAAAGGGGGAAACAACCAAAGGCGTCATGCTTCTTTTTTTTTTTTTTGATGGGGCAGCAATGGCAGTCCAAGGTCATTTGCCCTGCACAAAACAAGACATTACAAAAAGAAAGGAAAATTACTCTTTAACAAATTTTCATTTAAGTGGTACACTACTGTTCAAAAGTTTAGGGTCAGTTAGATTTTGTTTGTTTTCTGAAAGAAATTAATACTTTTAATTGCATATATGCATTAAATTGATTAAAAGTGACAGTAAAGTCTTTTATATTATTTTACAGTAGAAAAAGATATATCAAATAAATGCCGTTCTCTTTAACTTTTTAATCACTAAAGAATCCTAAAAAAGGGTTTAGCACTACTGTTTAACACTGATAATAATGATAAGTATTTATTGAGCAGCAAATCAGCATATTAGAATGATTTCTAAAGGATCATGCGTCACTGAAGACTAGAGTAACGGCTGCTGAAAATTTAGCTTTACCATGAAAGGAATAAATTACATTTAACATTAACAATTTACAAAATACATTAAAATAGAAAACAGTTTTTTTTTTAAATTGCAATAATATTTTACTGTAAAAAAAACTAACGTAAATGACCCAAAACATTTGAAAGGTATGGTGTATATAAAAAAAATGGTATATATACTGTAAAACTGCAACGTAAAGCTAAAAATATTTTTTAAATGTCATTTAAAATCTAATATATTCAAAAATCCATTGGGGCACATTCCATAGCGCTGCTGGAGACGGCTACTGTCCTGTACGGTCCTGAAAAGTACTGTTAATTCTTATCTAGTCTCTAGTACTTTGATTTTATTTTATGATTAAAAGCCTCTGTATTAGTATTTCTACCATGCTTGTTAATGTGTGAGTGGAATTGTGTGTCATACTCTATAACTGCAAATTTTGCTCATATTTTTAGTTAATGACGAAAAACAAGACAACAACTCAGTTGTAATTTGCCCTTTGTTCACATTAATTAAACCAAAAGCACAACATCACACTAAAACAGATTTTCACATTGCTTACTGACTTAGTGTGCCACTCTTACTGGCAGCTCTCTTATTAGTAACTAGAATGGGGTAGCACCCCCCCCCCAACCCTCACTGGTCCCCTTTCAAACAATGATGCGGGACCTCGCGAGGGCCCTTTCGGGACTGACGAAGGCCTGTGTGCTGTAAAGTTTGCGCCAGCACATCCAGCAGGATTGCTAGCCGTCACCTTCAATTACAGAACTGAATATGGAGGCAGTGTGTGCTCTGCACTCTCGTGATGTTCTGGGCTTTTTTAGCAGCAGCGATGCCACCAGCAGGCCGAGGGCATTCTGTGCTTCTCTCTGTCGAGCAGTTTAAAATATTTCAGTCAAAACAGGCCAGCAGCGCCACTGTGTGTAATAGAGGAAGTTAAAAGGCCGAGTGACCTAGAAGAGAAAAAAAAGCAGAGTTGTTTTTAGCTTCTGCAGGTTCATCAGTTTTTCAAGTTGTGAATTTATGGAGAGGTGATCATTACCTACTGTATGTTCGGCATGTGGGTTTTCTAGTTATTTGTCTACAAATAAAAAGCTACAGCTGACTTCAGTTTCCACAGATCTTCAGAGAAAAGGCATACAGGGTATTTAAGGAATCAAATATATTTTAGTTTTTGTATTATTAATGTGCATGGTGTAACACTTTAAGTAGTTTAATGTATGGGGTGCTTTTCCACTTTATGCATCATAATTTTTGATGTATCAAAATATGTGGAGTTTTTTTTTTTTTTTTTTTTTTTTTTTTTTTAAAAATATACAAATACTAATTGTATTTATATATAATCTAAAAATCTTAATTTCTGGATGATTTTCCTTTTCAGTTTTATTATTATTATTATTATGAAGATTTTAGGATAACGGTATATCCAGCACCCATTTAATTTTTTTGTATTTATTGACTTTTTTTTTCTTCTTCTTCTTTTTTGTGGAGCTGCACTCAAAAATTTTGACTTTCTTTCCAGGTCGAGACATGGCGAGCACAACCCTACCAGGATACCCACCTCACGTTCCCCCCACTGGGCAGGGCAGCTACCCCACCTCTACACTTGCTGGAATGGTCCCTGGTAAGTGTAATTACTATTTTTACGAGGACGTTAATTTTAAGAGAGCTCGTAATATTTTCAGCGAACAGTCCTCGGCAATTGATCATCTTCAGGAAACCTGAGGTCATGCAAAGCCAACTCGAATTTGCACTGCTGCACCTGGAAAATAAAACAGCAATTTTGCATTAATATTCAATTAGCATTGGCCCAGAGATTCCTTTCCTGTTTGAATACATTAGTGTAGAATGCCAGGTAACATTTTAAGAATGAGTGTTGTGAAAGAGAAGTGACACAAGCATATTGCCCATGACATTTCTGGTGATGCTAATGTTTATTAAACAGGATAATATTAATGAGGAGCATAATATTAATGAGAAAAAGATTAATGAGGAGCCGTAATTGCAGGATGGCTGCAAAGACAACAGCGGGCATTGTGAATCTCAGTCTCGACTCGTTAATAACCTGAGAAGGAGCCTCAGCTTATCGGTTGCCGAGGAGAAAATTAGCGCCTCTCAATAAGTGATCAGAGACATAAGTGCGGGATATAGGACAGTTCCTCTCAGTTCCACTCGGGTTCCAGCGCTCATTACGCCCCTCCCTCACTCTCCCAGACCGTTCGACGCTCTCACAGGCCATCGATAAACACAGCTTTCTCCACCCTGCCTCCAGTGCTGCAGAGCGTATCTCTTTTCCCCTCTACTTAACCTGCAGTTCAGGTTCACAGCAAACAGTTAAGGGTCACAAAACAGCGGGCGGGAAGGCCTGTAAATATTTAAATCACTATCTCTCAGAGGGACCCGACTTGAGTTTCACTGCCAGGACAGGATGCAATCTGCCAGCAAGACCGGTGCCCTCTCCCCAAACAGCGCAAACACACACACATATGTATGCAAAAACGGACGGTCTGGGAGGTTCCGCAGAGAAGTTGGAAAAGCGTAAATGCAATTGTACGCGGAGCCAGGGGATAACATCGGCGCTCGCAAAGTCCGAGCACAAACATGCAGTGTGCGAAAATTGGAAAACAAATATTTTACATCAAACACAGAGAGGGATTCTTCTCTCGGTCACCGTTGAGTGCCTCAGATAGATTCAAGTCTGTCTTGGGCTTCCACGGCCCGCAAACATGAATAGTTCGCAGGGGCAAATTTAATTCAGTGACAGGATTCATTTGCTGGGCAAACATATCTTTACAGGTACATCAAATATGTTTTCATCAAAGATTCATTTTCATTGGTCACACAGGCTGAGAAATCCTCTTAAATCCTAGAGCCATGGGTTTTGTGTGCACTTCCATTCATCTGGCCCTCGAACGACTAAGATTTAGTGACAGACCCCAAACACTGTTAAAGCAAAAGCCATTCCTCACCAGCTTCATATAAAACCCAGCCTTTATTGTCTCATAAAAGAAAGAAACGTGGGGGACCAACAGCATTGCTCACTGACATGGACAGGGTTTCAGGGTTCCTGAAAGTCGAATTCGGCCGAATAAAAAGAGACGAGTGTGTGCGAGAACGAATCCATTGGGGAGGTTTTTGAAGCCGGGCTTTGGTGCGGCCGAAGAATAGAGAATCTTAAGAGCACAACAGCAGAATCAAAGAAAGGAAACTTCAAAACCCAGCTCAGGATTAATGTAACAAATTCAGCCAAAATGGCCGAGCACCAGGGCGTAGGAAAGAGGACAGGGCGAGCCATCTGCTAGCTAGCGCTGTGAAACAATGCCAGTTCCTTTAGTTCTGATGTGCTGAACTAATGCGATGCAATATTTCGAGCACAGCATTACTTTAATTCAGTAATTCAGTTAAGCTCAATCGACAGCATATGTCATTACCTTACCTTAAAAATTCATTTCTACTTGTCCCTCCTGTGAATTTGAATTACACTGTAACAAAAAAAAATTTTTTTTTTTTTTGAAGTTGTAAGAAACAACCATTATTGGAGTAGATTTTACAAGGAAAAAACTATTTCAGTCTTTCTACTTCAAAATTATACATTTAATTTGGGTCATTTGTAATTATTTGTGAAATTTACCAGCAATTTTTTTTTAGAAATTGTTTAAATGTTAATCCTTCACATTTTTTTCAGTTTATAGTAAGGCTCTTTAAAGAGGCAAATCTGTAAAAATGAAAATACTCACTGTTTCAATTGTATAGACACAAAATGGAACCAATAATCATGTTAACATCATTTTAGTGTAAAAAAATGCTTACTTGCCTTTTTTTGTGTAAAGGTATAACTGATTTTACAACTTCATTGTCATCACAACAATACAACGCCATAAATGCCAAAAAAAAAAGTAATAATGCACAGGTTAACAGATTAAATAACTGAAGTGCTTTTATGAAATTTCAAAATTCTTTAAAATCCTTCAAAACTGGCTTCAGAAATATTTACTCAATATGAGTTGAGTTCATCATCATAACCTTGATTTTTTAAAAATCTTTTTTTTTTTTTTTTTGAGGGATGAATCAAAATGACTTTTTGTGGTGATCAACATTATTCCACAAATGCTGACAGTCGAGCTTTATTTCATCCTGAATTTATGAATATGCCTTTAAAGGTACACAATTTGCTTTATTGCTAACCTGTCACTTGTGTTTGATTTCAGGAAGCGACTTTTCAGGAAATCCCTACTCTCACCCGCAGTACACAACTTACAATGAAGCTTGGCGGTTCAGCAACCCCGCGTTATTAAGTGAGTATTAACCCTTTTTGCTTATCCCTTATGGGATTAGTCGCTTTAAAGTGGGATTAATATAATCACATTTTACAATGACATTATTTGCATACAGCTTTACTAAACTAGCTACAGTTTTATTTCTCTTTTTGATTAGCGAGGTCATAACACGCCGCATCTCTAAATTAAGACGCGCACAAGCCCTTCGCAAGTGTTTTTGTGCATGCCGAGGTTTCCGAACGTAATAGAATAGTCTGATTGTATTTTACATAAACAAAATGATTAGGAGTGGGCGTAAGTGTTGCTCTTGCTGTGGTTTCAAACGCTCCGCTCTTCTGTTAACTTCCAGGTTCCCCTTATTATTATAGTGCCGCATCCCGGGGCTCCGCCCCTCCCACTGCTGCCACTGCCTATGACCGCCACTAGTTACCATGGCAACCCAATCAAACTGCAGGACCATGGCCACGGCCTCCATATCGTACCAGTCTGAATGGCGTTAAGGTCAGAGGGATTGAAGATGGCTGCGTGATCTTCAGTTTCACGGGGCCGAGATCGGATTAGGAGGGTCAAGCAACAGCGGGTTTCCCCCCCAGACATCGACTATACCCCCCTCACACAACATCAACACTAAGGCTCTCATTCTCTAAATCACTGAACAATGACTGAACTATTTCCTGAAAGACTTTGAAAGATTCTACAAAAATATATATATTATACAAGATATAAAACAAGACGAACCGTGTGAAGAAACACCAAGTAACAATTGATGTGTTGTTGTTTTTTTGTTTTCGTTCTCTCTTTAAATCAATCAATACATTCCTTTACATACTGTATTTAGTATCACTAACAGATCAAACACACACACACAAGGTTGCCTGAGGCCTTCAACGTAATTTGCCCTCGTCCTACACCATTTCACTAGTGTCTTACCTCTCACGGACAGAACAGCGACGTGTCAGCTGAGCAGAAAACTGCAGTATTGCTCCATTTTCTGTCAAACAGACAAGCCATCTCTGACTCGTGGTATGAAATTACCAACATGATTTAACATTTTCTGTGATACACAATCAAAATGGGGGAAATGAAAATAGAAAAAAAAAAAGAAAAAACAGGTCAGACACTGAAGAAGACATTAACTGTTGCTGTATATGACCTGAAAAGAAAACCGTATATTAAATTATTGTTTTGGTTTAGCTGATGGTTTGTGTGCGTGTGTACATTTGTGTGTCATACCTTTTCGGGATATTCCATTTTATCATGTGTAATCTCCAATTTCATGATCGGTGCCGCTCTTTTCTCGTTTGCACTATTTTGCATTACTGGATTTATAAGTACAACTGAATCTTCAAAAGTTTGTCACATTACATGTTCTATTTAAGCAAAAAGGTCAACTCGAATTGACAAAGTAACAGCAACACTGGACAAGAATACACTTGCTATACGCTAGAAACTAGTATATGCCTTTTTTTGTCCTTCAGTGTGGATTGCTTAAAAAAAAAAGTCCTCAAAAGAACCATTTTTGTATCGTGTAACTGAGACAGATTGACTCTGGCTGGCTCAGTACCAAAGTAATCATTAGCAGTCAATTGTACAACAAGTTCAACAAATGCCTTACAGCTTTTTTGATTTCATTTTTTTTTATGGTTTTGGCTATGGTCCTGAGAGGTAGACATGCATGTAACCCTTCTGTGTGGATGAACAAACGTTTATCCACCGAGGACAGAAGTGGAAATGGTCCATACATACGCTCCTGGAAATGTAAAGTGAATGTACTTTATACCACGTTTGCCAAAGACTTAGTTTGATATTTAATATTTTATTTGCTGTATCTGTCAATAAAACAGTATTATGTTTTAATAGTAGTCAATACTGATTGTATGTGGTAATGTTGAACAACAAGGAAAAGATCCATCATAGCCCCACAGCAATGTACACATAAAGGTGAATTCTGTTACTCAAAGGTATGTCATTTGCAACAAACTGCTGCTTTGTAGAATGATTTGTGTATAATGTGAAAACAATTCTTCTATGTATATAAGATCACCTACATTTCACCATTGCAGTATCGTACTAATTTACTGATTCCATTTGTAGATATGAGAATTGAAAGAAAAAAAAGATTGACATTACATTTGTGTCTTCAATGTGTTGTGCTTTGCAGAGACGCACAACAAAAAGTTTGAAACCCATCCTGCGTCGTTGGGTGGGTTTCAGATGCTATCATCACACGTGCGGCTGTTTGTATGTTTTGTTTTGGTTCACTTTTACTTAACGTGTTCATACTGTTTAAGTCTCTATGCAAATCAAGTAAAATGGTATTCTGTATTCTCCTTTACTACTGCGTTCAATTTTACCCTTCATTTTAAATGATCCCTAAATCCTGTATAGAGGATAAGCCTGTAGAAATGAACAAATACATTTCACATGCCTAGTTTTGTGGATTGTTTTTGTACTTTGAACCTTCCTGTACAATTCAATACAAGACTTCAGAATTCTGAAGCTTTTTTTTTTGGCCAATATTAAGTTAAAGTTATTTTACTACAGGAGCAGATTATTCAAAATAGCATGCAAATGGAGGAAAAAGTCAACAAATATAACTATACATAAATGTACACACAGGACAAGTTCTAATTCAATCAATACAAAAATAAAAATACAATTATTTGGGTCTTTTTTATTATTATTTCAGCTACCAAGTTAAACTGTTATCCCGCTTAGAATGAAGAGATACCCATTTGTTTGTGGCTTTTGGAAACATGTTCTTGACAGAATTCATTTTAAAACAAGCCAACAGCAGCAGACAATTCTCCTCTCCTTTCGTTAAAATAATGCAAAATACTGTATCACAAACTTAATTTGTTACGGGCAAAAAAAATAATTTAAAAAATATGTAACAAAAAGCAACATGGCCTCAGCCATTACCTTTATTCCACCTCTGTCCAGTTCTTTTTTTTTTTTGTGCATATGAGAAATAAATTTTTTGTATGTCAGCCTGTGACCGTAGTGGTGATTATTAACCCTTTCATGAAAGATTCCTCCAAGGATACGCTGAGCTGCAAGACATTTATTGTGTAGTAACACTAGTTATGAACATATCATCATTTGTTTGTGTAGTTAGTGAAGAGCAAATAAAATTACACATTGACTGAGTGTTTAAAAAAGTGAGGCTAGAATACAGGGAATTCAAATTATTAAAAATATTAAAAACAAATAAAAAAAAGAAAGAATATTGAAACCATATTATATATATATATATATATATAAATGTGTATATAAAATTAAAAATATATTACAATTGATATTATATATAATATAAAAAATAAAATGTAATGAATTCTATCATTTTTATCATATATATCATATATTTTTATATCATATATGTAAATATAATTTTTTAAAAATCATACATGTGAGTTTAAAAACCCTATGTATATACAATTTATTTTTCTTTCTTTTTTTATTTGTAAATTTATTTTACATATAATTAAATACTTTTTAAAAGCAACATACATATATGCATTGATTTTCATCCCAATGCAAGAGGAGACAAGAGGATGTTTAAGGCGGAAAGAAACAGCGGGAAGCAAACATAAAAGTTCAATCGGGGAAGAAGGAGAGGAAAGAGAGTCTTAGCGAGAGTGAAAGTGTAAGCAAGGAAAAGGAAAAGCGGAGGAATGGAAGCAGAGAAAAGGAGACACAGGGAGGGTGTAAAACAGAGTGTGGACTATTTAATGATGCATTGGGTTCCCTTCGCAGCTGACTGCTGCCTGCAGCGGCTCTCCTCCTGCCCGAGCAGACAATCCTACCCTGCTGTAATTCAATTTTTCTGCCTATTGTTTATTTCATAGCTCCCCTGTGAAGCATCAAAAGCTGCTGTTCTGTCAGCCTCTTACTGTCGTATATGTTTGTCATTCAGCCCTTGTTAAAATAACGAAAAAAGGCCTGCCTCTGTTCTTCCCCCAGCTGAGAATTCCCAGTGGTAAAATTATTCCATTTAGATGGAAACTTTTTTGTCACTCCCCTGTCTAAATTGGCATATCTGCTTCTTTTGCTGGAACCAATAAACTGTGAACCCGGATGCATCTGTCAATCAGGCTCATCTTTACTTTAGCATGCCAGATGACAACAGGGGAGATGGGAAAAAAGCAGCAGAATGGAATCAGCTGATTGGCTCTCATCAGCAAGGCATTACAAAAAGCACCTGTCATCCTCTCGGCTCCTCAAACACTGCGAGGGGCCCGAGCTCAGTGCTGCTGGAGACAACTATACAAGCAATCGCATGACGGTTTAGTCTCATTCTCAACTGAATATCGAGGTTACGTGAACTGCATTTGGAAAGCGAACTGTAAATGCCAAAGTTTATTTGTTTACACTCTATATAAAGGCATTATTATGGTACTGTGCATAGAACGCACTTTTTGGAACTTGTGAAATGAAATAAAAATGATCATTAAATAAAGTCAAAGCCTTTAACAATTTCTCATAGTATTATACACTTTATTTAGTAAAATGCAACACTCAGTCCTAAAAGAAACTCCATGCATGCTACAGAAACGCTCATGTAAGCGTTATTATCTGACAACCCAGAATGGCGCTATGACTGTATTACGCTGGTTTTACGAGAATAACCTGATCACTTACATAGAAACATACACGTTACCAAGAAACAGGCCAGCGTGACATCGCCTGCATCTCATCAAGCATTAGTCACGTTGGTAATCGCACGGAAAATGTGTTCATGTAGTTCTATGTAAATTTCCTACAAACAATAAAGATTTGTAGACACATTATTCATAAGAAATGGGAAAATGTCTGGTGTTTTCTGAGGCTTGAATGGGGAGAAAACGGCATCATCTGTCATGGGGTGTCACACTGGAGAGAGAAGGAGCACCAGAGGAGTTGCACTGGACAGCACTCACTGGTAAGTCCTGTCAGCCGTCTATGTGCTCGTCATCATCACTGCTGTCATATTTGATGCTGGGGAGGGGAAAGGCCAACCTGGGGCTGTCAATCAAATGCACCTCATTAGGGACACCGCTAATTATGAAATGTTCTACGATGTCTGGGAATGGAGTCTTTCTTAGGTACTGTATGTCATCAAGACAGTGTAGTTTGTGGGATGACAAGAACCGATTTTCCACGCTGCTTAAGAACAGAGTGTGCAAATTAAAATATCTATGAAGACAACACAGGCCCACAGTGAATCTGAACAAGCAAAAACTCTTTGGCTGCCAGTAATTTCTCCTGATTTCAATTGCACCTTCTGGAAAAATGGGGATAAAACCAGCTGTTAATATATATATATTTTTTTACATGCCCTGTTCCTATCTGAAACATCTGAGTGTAATCATCTGAATAGCTGTGAATCTTGTCAAGAGATCCTGGTACCTGTATAAATGCAAAAATATGTTAAATGTACACACAAATTTTTTTTAACCGAAAAAGTCAGCAAAAAAGTCTGAATTAAGTCAAGTCAGGTCAAATTTATATGTATAGGGGTTTTCACAAAACACACCGTTTCAAAGCAGCTTTGCAGAAAATCTTGTTAGTGTTTATATTATCTTCATATCCTCAAGCCTTATAAACTTATTTTATAGATTAGAAATGGTCAATAAAAGCCTATAGTTTGCATTTTGCAACAATACAAGCAATTGAGGTATACTGTATTCAGTATACATCATCCCATACAAGTATACTGTATGTATGTGGATATAGTTGAACATATATACTTACACTGTACAACTTTATATAATTAGCTGGTCAATGACATAGTTACATTTTCTGAAAAACAAAATCGAGTTGAGATTTTCTATATAGTATATATTGCTTTATGTGATTGTACTATATATATCCAACTTTATATATAGTTTACAAGATTTGCTATATAGCATATACTGCTTTACATGAGTATATTCTATGTAATGCAGGTAAAATATTATGTATTAAATATAAACTTTTAATTAACACAGTGTGTTTCAGTTTGTATTTAACACAACTACTTTATTGAAAGTGGCAGCGATGGAAACAGGAAAAACGCTTTTCCCAGCATCATCGCAGTGGCTGTCTTGATGGCTGCGCTGTGATTATGAGGTCATTTTTACCCAAGCTGTGTGAGCCCATCCAAGAGACGCTTACATAAGTTGGTGAGCGTCCTAATGAGCAAGCACTGATTGATTTTGCTTTGTAAAAAGCAGCGTGTGGGTGGCGCTGAGAGCTTCCAGGTTTAGCCTTTGCACCAAACAGCGGGGTGGTTTTATTAGTTGTATTATTAGCACAGGAATCTTGCAGAAGCTCGTCTGATCAGAGACCCTCTGCCTCCAAATCTGGCCACTTCCATCGGCAGCCAAATCTCATTTTCTTTCAGTGGCTAAATGATCGCTTCTAATGGCCGTTGTGCGAGACATTACGTAATTAAGCGCTAACGCAATCTGCTTCTCCGTGCGATTACGTCACCTAGCCCGTAAGGAAACGAGAAATCAGACCGCCTACAGTGGAGAGATTTCCTATGACCTGACCGTCCAATCAAGTGGAGATCTTCTGAAAGCCGACAAAGGCCCTACCTAAGGGGGTTTGTGTGTTTGCAACCCCAGGGCACCCTTAACGTCCGAGAGAGAGGCTAAAACAACACACACAATCCCCCCTCTACAGTCCTCAAGACTCCATGTGGAGGCTCATCTCGCCCGTTAAGTGTCTGAGTAGAGAAAGCGAGCGAGACAGAGACGGAGAAAGACAGAAAAAGGAGAGAAAGTGAAGCACCACCAACCCCCATCGTCCCTCCTAACCCCAACCTCCCCCTGGCTCAGTGTTCCTCTCTACACCCCCACCCCCTCCCCAACACCCAGTCACTGTCAGGCCAAACACATGATGAATTGCCCTGTCAACAGAATTCATTCAGGGACCAATTAATTCAGCAGAAATGAACTAGAGCCATCAGTCGCTGAAAAACTCAGTGCAAAGAGAGCAAAGTAGCTTACTTTGGAAAAGAGAGAGAGAGCCGGAGGAGGAAGCCACGGAGAGAAGGGAGAAAAAGAGCGAGCGAGAGAGGGAGAAAGAAAGAGAGAGTGCGTGGTGGAAGTTAGTCTGACAGAAATTGGTCATTTAATGCTTTAGCGCACTGGAGACAGCCCCTGTCATAGAGAAAGGCATGGCAGGGCTCCCCTGGTGCTTTATTTATTAATTATCCAAAGCAGCGAGGGGCATTTAACTGTCTCACTCCAGGCCCGTCAACCCCATTTCTTGTCATTTCCTCTCCATAAACAGATCCTTTAACACTGCACTCAGGTTAATAGAATAGAATCCCACCCCATCATTTTGAATACTATAAATACTCTTTTATTGGAAAATAGCCTCTGATTCGTAATATATGTATATATCCACTTCTGTATGTACTGAAAAATTCTGAATGGAGGAGAGGAGGAATCTTTTACTCTACATGCTGATGGTTTCATGATTGTGATTTCATGATTAATCACAGGTCTGGGAAAACAGCAGGAAATATACACATAGCAGTAGGCTCACTTCCATACTATGAAGTATGTGAAAAGCAGTATGTCAAATGAGTAGCATGTCTGAATATGCAGGATTCATGAAAAAGTGGGTGAAAAATACCCAAATGACCTATTGTACTGCTTCCGCTAAGAAACTTCATTATTCCATGAGGCCACAAGAGCTGAGGAGCTGTCAGATTTAAAAAGTTGAAAAATTATAAGTACTGCTCTAAAATGATGCCAATTGTGCCATATAAAAATGTTTTGAAAGAATTTGTCTGTTATAGCAGATTCGACTATAAGGAAGAATAAGATCACTTTTTTTTTCTTTAAATGCTTTTTAAGAATACCGTTTTGTGAAATTTCAGTGACTATAACACAACAAAACTCTGTGAATATGCAAATACAAGTTGAACATCACAGTAATAGTTTAAGGTTCATTTAGAACCAGAAAATTATTCACAGTTCATTCAGGGAGTAGGCTGTTCGTGCTCTGAATGATTCACTTACTGAGTGAGCCTGATTCAAACCAGAACTCAAGAGATTGTTTGAAGAATCATAAGAGTCAATTGTTTGTGGATCAGACGTGCTCAGTGTTTTTTATTGCATGCATAAAATCTAACAACAAAAAGGCATACAGACAAAAACAAAACAAATATACAGTAGACACACAATCTGGAGCCCTGGAATTTATTCATATTACACACCCTAAAAAAAATTCATTAAAAAATTTATGAACAGTAGAGCAGTCATTTCTAAAGTAAATACAGTAAATTGCAATTGGTAGAAAATTTCAAATATTGCATTTAGTTACTACACACCCTAAAAAAATAGAATTTATGAACAGTAGAGCAGTCATTTCCAAAGTAAATACAGTAAACTTGCAATTGATAGAAAATTTCAAATATTGCATTTAGTTATTCATATATGATGTGACTGAAGAAACAACTAAATAAATGACTCACTGACTTTCAAAATAAATGCTTAATACATGATAAACAAAAATTAAAACGTAGATCACAGCTTGATAATTCAGCTGAAATTTTTCCACTTACATTTTCTTTTTCTTTGTGCACATTTCCAAAATTCGATTAGAATTAATTAGTACCTGTGGTATCCTGCCTATCAGAAAACATCATTACAGTAGCAGATTAGCCCAGAATGGGCTCTGAAGCAGCCCAAACTAATTAAGGTTGTTGTGTGATTTTTGGCCTGGTAATCAAGAGACTGTTGCCTCATCCCATTGGTAATTATGATGTCCATATGGTCAATGCAAAGCTATCTAAGCATGGGAAATACTATCAGTGTGACGTGGTCGCCGTCAAGCCAAAAGTTTGTTCTTCCCCATTGTGGAAGGTCTGATCAGAGGCTGAATTATTGATGGGGCCCTTTCTCTACCCGAGGCACTGGGACTCAGGCATCTGTGGAACACCCCATCTCAACCAGCAGGAAGTGAAATTTGAGGCTTTTTCCACCACCAGACTGAAAGCCCAGGTAGCTTGGATGGTCTTCCATAGCAGTCTCCTAGATGAAAAGATTGGGGACTGATCTGCCAAACAGTGGAGTCTATTTATTGCAGGTGTCCAATATGGAAGCACCACATGAGATCGTCTTATGGTTTATCTTCGCCATATGCAGAAGACATTACTACAGTCGACAACATAGAGATCATCAGGAAAACAACAGCACGGGATCAAGTCGTTTATGAGTTTAATGCAGTAATTTGAGAAATTGTTTTCCCAGCAGGGTTCTCCATCTGATCCTAAGATCTGTCTGAACTCTAACTCCACTGGAACTTAACCAAAATCCCTTATCGCAGATCAAATGATGAGTGATCACCCACAGGCTCTCCAGTCTGAGTCTCAAGTCAGCACATTAGGCCCGGCTGAATTCTGGCTCCTCTACAGTCCACTCTGCTGAAAAAATTCGCTATTCATCACACCTTCAGTAAACCTGATAGACAACAGCAGCATGCAAGCTGAGTGAATCTGACAAATGAAATAGAGAAACTAACCGAGAAGAAAGAAGGTGCTTAGGTAAACTGTCTTTGCTGAAGTGCGCTCCTGACTGCGGCTCACTTGCCATGTTTAAAGTTGACTTGTTTTCTTAGGTAAGGTAAAGAGCCGGCGGATGAGTGTGTCAGTAACTAAATGCGAAGCACTGAGGCCTTGAGCGCAGGGATTGCTGACGGAGGGCGCATATCAGATTGACTCTAAGTGGCTGGCAAATAGACGAATGAATAAACTGGCACGGGAAGTTTGGAGGGCACCAAAAATAAAGGCCCAGAAGTACAAAAAAATACAGTATTATCAGTATAGAATTGAGCTAAATGACTATTCAATATGGATGTCATTCATTGGTATAATATTTATGCTTTTAACACACAAGATGTATGGCTTAATGTAAATTATTAACCCTGATGCATGTTTTCCATACCCATATTCTTCTATTCTATTTTATATTGCAGTGGAAGGAAAACTCTCAAAAAATAAAAAATAAATAAATAAATAAATATTGATTTTAAAATAAACATTATTTGAATAATATTATTGTGCAATGTAATATTGTGGTGTTAATAGTCTCAAAGCACAAAGAAACATCAAGATAATTTATTCACATGTGCTTTAATAATTCATGCAACAGAGGGTTACTGTCGAAAAACGACCACATTCACTAGACTTCCTTCTATTTTCAGCGGTGTTACAAGGGCTACATTTCTTTAAATTCACTACACAAAGCTAAGCGGCTCATTTCTTAGCCTAATGTAAATGGAAGAAAAAAAACTGAACCGAGAGGAAGATAAGGAGATGTGCAGCAGAATATAATTAATTAAATGAGACTAATTAGGAACATGAGAGCAGGTGCCAGGCTATGGGCTGACAGCACAGACAGCAAGACAACATGAGAGACAGAGAGAGAGAGGACGAGAGAGAGAGAGGGGGGGGGAATACTCCGGTTAAGGGGTGTAACATGACAGGAAGAGGGACAAAACAACTTTCTGCATTTTGTCATGTGAAACCCCACAGGAATAGGTATGACAGAAACCATAGACCCCAGCACCATAGGGGTCTTTCCTTTGTTTGAGACAGATTATTTTTTTGGCAATTGGAAGTTTGCATAAGCGCAAGATTTTCCCCCCTAATTATTCCAGCATATGCTCAACACTGGTGGTGGCATAAATTTCTCTTGCTCTCTCTGTCTCTCTCTCTTCTGCTGTAGCAGAGAATGGGTGAAGCATGTTTCCCCTCTGGAGAACTTAAGTGAGATTTCATATTTAAAAATCAAGATGACAAGACTTTCTTTCTTTCATGCCCACCTGTACTCACTGAAACACAGCGTGCTTCCAGCACACCCGAATATGGAGATTATCATGGTGTGGTATAGTTTAATATTAATAATAAAATAAATGTATAATATTAAAATTAATAATGCACCTATTCTGTTCTATGTTGTATAATTTTACATTTATTATTTTATATTAAAATAATCCAATCATAAATATGCACTGCAAAAATATGTATGTATGTATGTATCTATCTATCTATCTATCGTGTGTGTGTGTGTGTGTGTGTGTGTGTGTGTGTGTGTGAGTGTGTGTGTGTGTGTGTGTGTGTGTGTGTGTGTGTGTGTGTGTGTGTGTGTGTGTGTGTGTGTGTGTGTGTGTGTGTGTGTGTGTGTTCTCCAGTAATTATATCAAAACATTCTTAAAGCAAGGTCTATTTTCTTGGGAAGCAGCATAGCAAAAGATAAGACTTGATTTCAGTGAACATACTTTTATTTAGTCTAATATATTATTTCTATTTATATATTAAAAAATAAAAATAAATACAATTATAAATAATATTTATATTATAAAATTATAAATACATTTTTAAAATTTCACAAATAGCAGAATAGCAAAGATAAGACTTGTTTTCAGTGAATACATCATAATTATTTAGCATAATATATTTTTATTACACTTTAAATATGCTTCAAAGATGTTTAGATTTTAACTGTAAAACAAGGCAAAATTAAACAAAGTGTTTTATTATTAGTGTACATTTCATATAGTAAAACGTGTTATTTGTAGCCGTTTACTGATTTATGTACATAACACACTTAAATAATAAATAAATTATACTGCATTTATACTAAAGTCTATTTTACCTAGATGTGTAATTATGGCCTTTATTCCTCTTGACACGAAGACTATTAACAGCACAGCACAATATGCTATAGGTTAAAACAACAAGACGACACGATAGCAGCAGATGTATCCCTCACTGAATAACTCGAGAAAGCAGGTTAAAAAGTCATTTCTACTGGAAACCAAATGAGTTCATTAGACAGACTCATCCGTTCGTGTTATCTGTTTACTACAGATGAGGTTCAGCACCTCCGACCACCCTCTCCAAATAAATGTCATACTCCTCATTTTGCTGCAAAGAAGATCAGTGAACTGCAGCTTTCATCCAGACACAATGTATTCTTATGTCAGGCTTTGAAATGTGTTAGATATGGCATCATGGCAGAAACGGCAGAGGGTATAACAGGGCCAGAGCCACCCAATTAACCCTGTGCTGCACTTCTCAAAGCAGAGAACATCTTCTCTGTGAGAGTGGGGATAGGGATGAGGCATCAGCTGATTTTAGTACAATTTACTCCCCTAACAGGTTACAAATGTGGCATGTGATGAATATAATGAGGCTTGATGTCACTTAGCCTGTGGTCATGTGTGGAATAGCAAAACACTTGCTCAGATGGAGAGAAAGAAGATCAAGGGAGATTTCAGAAGGGTCTTCGGGAAAGGAGATTCTTCTCCTCTTCTTTTCTCTACACTTTTAAAAAGAAAGGTTCTTTATTGGCATCTATGGTTTCATGAAGAACCTTTAACATCCAAGAAACCTTGCTGATGAACATAGTGGAAAAAGGTTCTTTAAAATGCTTTTCACATTTTAGAAATACAATGGTTCTTTTAAGAACTGTTCTAAAGGGAACCAAAATGGTTCTTCTATGGCTTTGCTGTGAAAACCCCCTTTTAGGATCTTTATTTTTAAGAGTGTAGTTTGTCCAAATTGTTGGCAGACAATCTCCCAAAATGTCTCATTATCACACTATTATGTTGCACTAAGTTTGTACATTTTTACTGTGGACTGCAGTATTTTGTAATTAATTTTCACTGTAAAAATGTACTGGATAAAAGGAAACAGCTGAAAAAAAAATGTGATATGGGCAGAAAACCTATTGTTGAGCTCTGAAGAAAATGTAACAAAAAAAAAAAAAAAAAAAAAAAAATAATAGTACTCAAAACTTTGAAAACTTTGTCACGGGTTTCAAGTGAGAGGCACAGAGCCGAACACCAGAGTGCATTTAAAAACTTCTGTCAGTCATGAGCAGAAGACCAGAGACCAATACGTTTTTTTAGCTCTTGAAATAGCACAAGAGACCATTTGAAGAACTCGATGCTGGCATTCAGGATCCTGCCAAGAGGACAGCTCAATATTTCGTTTGTGCTCAGCTGTCAATGGGCCAAAAGTAAAGGCTGAGAGAGAAAGGCCGAGCTTTTTTTTTTTTTTTTTAATTATCTCCGACCCAAGCCCACTGTGCATCATCATTAGAGAAACTAAATAGCACTGGTCACTTACTCAGGTAGTGGTAAACGGCACAATTAATGGGCTGAGAGGGGAAAACTGTATTCAATTTGAAAGCCTTCTCTCCTAATCCATCTCCACTGATCACGGCCTGTGCTGAGCTACACGCTTTTACATTCAATTACAATAATCAGGTTAATTCTGAGCAAAAAGTCAACGTTTTAATCAAGGACTGACAATCTATGGTTATCTAGTGTTGAGACAAAGAAGGTGATAGTAAATGAAGAGACTGGGTAATGAGTTCTGTTTAAATGTGATTTAAAACCAAAACAACCACAAGCAATAGATATATAGTATATCTAGAGTATAGGAGATAAAATATTAATATTAGGATAATACAAACTGTTCTTTTTGATTTAGTACTGCCCTGAAGATGCAAAAAATATTTATATATTCCACAAGGCAAAATAATAACTACAAAAGGTTCAAAATAGTTATTGATGCACGAAGAGTTGATGTTAAGACCAGAAGTTTGAAAATTTTTGAACAGGATAAACTGTGTATATTTAATTACTAATTACATTTTTGGTCACACTTTATTTTAAAGTCCAATTCTCACGATTAACAAACCATTAACTATGACTTTTGCCTCAATAAACTCCTAATTTGCTGCTTTATAATAGTTAATAAGGTAATTGTTAAGTTTAAGTATTGGGTAGGATTAGGGATGTAGAATATGGTCATGCAGAATATGTGCTTTATAAGTACTAATAAACAGCCAATATAGGCATGCTAGTTAATAGTGAGAATTGGTCCCTACACTAAAGTGTAATCCAATGTTTTTAGAGGCTCTACAGATGAAATCATATTTGTTTCATAACTGAAAAACTTTGCAATATCAATAAATGAATGTAATAAATAAACATATAAATATTATAAATAAATGTAATATGCACAATGAAATAGAAATGTAAAATAATAATAATAATAATAATGTAATAAATATGATAAGATAATAAGATCATGTGACACTAATGACTCGAGTACTGGTTGCTGAAAATTTAGTTTTGCCACCACAGGAATAAATTACATTCTAAAATACATTAAAATAGAGAATAGTTAAATTGTTTTTGTTTTTGTTTTGTTTTGTTTTTTCACAAAATTACAGCTTTACTGTACTAACTTTTTAAACTACAGCACTGCAAAAGCCTGGTATAAAATGTATAAAAAGTATAAAAATGTATAAAAGGTAAAATACATATAAAATACATATATTTTATGGCAATGCTTGTGCAATGCTGTAGTTTTAAATGTTAGCTAGGTGTACCAGGAGCACACACACAATTAAAAGCCTTTACCTCTTCCCACAAATAAATAAATGAAAATCCAATAAATGTAACAAAAGTTCACCCTGAGCACATCACGAGAGAGTGTTATTGCAATACATTCTAATTAAAACAAAACAGTAACTCCAAAAGTCCAGTTGAAATAGAAATGCCAACCCTTAAACTTGAATCAAAACTTTGTAAGGACTAATATTTGTTTTACCATGCATACTGTCTTTTACTGGCCTATGCATTTTTGTTTTCGACAGTAAGTGACCCTGAAACCTGGTCCTGAATAACAAGAAAATTCACAGCGGTCTGTTTAATCAGACTGGACAGAGGTTAGAACAGCTCAATATAAGAGATAACCACTCTTTGATTCAAACAGCCATGCAGAACCTAAAGGTAGCAGTGTCAGAAAATGTACTGTCAGGAATTTTGTATTTAAATTTGACCTTATTAGTGCCAAAGGAATAAATGGAGAAGCAAGGGACTGCAGGATAACATTAGCAAGACTGTATCTGCATCTTATTGGAACTAAACAGGAATATGAAGACATGAAGTTGAATTTTTAAGGATTTTCATAAGCTGACTTTCAGCATATTAAAAATGTATAGTGTTTGTTGGGAAAAAAATATTGTTAACTTATGGTGTCTGGGATGTTTACAAAGTGTCATCACTCCCTAATATCTGCCTACTGACTAGTATTACTAGCTAGTAGCAAACAATGTTTATGACTGTGATATTAACTAAAAACTACTGGATATATCAGAACATGACATAACATTTTTCAACCCTTTTCAACATAAAATACGAACAAAAAATTAAAATCAAGCCATTTCAAGGTGTTTTTAAATATTAAAAACATATAGTGAGGAAAACAGAACAATATTGTTTTCTTGTCCACACAGACGTTTACAAAGTGTCATCACTAATACCTGCTGACTAGCATTACTAGCAAGTGGCAAACAATGTTCACAGCTGCGATACAAACTAAAATACGAACAAAAACAATTTCAGTCAAGCCATTTCAAAGTGTTTTAAAAATTAAAAATGTATAGTCTTTGTTGAGGAAAACAAAACAATATTAACTTTTCTTGTTCACAGAGATGTTTACAAGTATCATCACTCCCTAATACCTTCAACTGATTAGCATTACTAGCAAGTAGCAAACATGTTAATGGCTGTGATATAAACCAAAAAGCTATTTCAGAAAGTGACAAAACATTTTTCGACTCGTTTCAAGTGCAAATACAAGCCACTTCAAGATGTCTTCAAATTTACCACAGTAACAGAGACATAAAATCATTTTTGAGTAGGAACCTATTTCCCACTAGACCTAAATGTAAAACATATTCATAGACATGACACAATAATCCTTTTATTATAAAGAAGCAACATGTCTCTAATTAATATATGCCTTTTAATCATACTGACATTCCTCAGACTGTCAGGTTTCCTCCTTCTCATACAGTCTGTGTTAATTGCTCGGATATCGTTAGCTGTCCAAATCCCCCCGGTTCCTTCGTTTATCCTCAGGTGACCGATGTGAGGTTTTCCCTGCCTTCTCACCACCACCGAAACGGGCCTTCACTAGTCATCTCCTTCTCAAGCACAGCGTCCTCCACTAACACGCACCTCAGGGGCAGTCGTCAGACTCTGCTGTTGATTTTCATTAATTCACAGACACTAAATTTGCCAGTTTGGGGCTCACCCTACTCCACCCCACGTGCACCTGTGCTCCAGGGCAGGTAGAGCGCAGAGCGCACCCCATTGTCCCCTGGCAGCCGAATTAAATGAAAGCTGCCTGATTGCTGGAAATCACAGGCCGGGTGATAAAGCAATTAAGGTTCTCTAATTCTATCGCCAGGAAAGGGTTGGCCCGGGCCTGGGAGGTAATTAACTATATGTAATGAAATCCTTTTATTACCTCTTTTTTGATTCGTTTTTTTGTTTCTGATGCTGCTCGCTGCATGAGAGTGGAGGTGCGTGTGGCAGGGGTCTCTCCTGTCCTAAGTTGTCCAGCAGATGAAAACAGATCTTTAGTTAATAGGCTCTCCGTGGACAGATGAGGTCTATTAGGAGGTTAATTTGAAAATGAATGGAGGGACCGAAAGACAGAGACCACAGACAGAGATAGTACAGGAGGCTCATAAACAGCGTCCACTACAATGATCCTTCTTGCTCTCAAATGACCAAATAGGCCTACTATTCTTTTCAGAAACTGAAAATAAATAGGGAATAAAACAGATGAATGATTTTTAGTTGTTCTTTTCAAACTGAAGCTACTTTATATGTATAATTAAGAATGAAAAATAAAGAAATATTCATATACTATTTGATTATTGTGAAGCTATTTTATATGTAGAATGAAAAATAAAGAAATAGTCATATATGCTTTCATTACCTCGAGACATATTCCTTATTAAAAAAATAAAAATACTGAAGTATTTAAATTCTTTGATTAAAGATTTAAGGCAAAATATTATATTTTACTTTGCATAATCAGAGCCAGTTTTACACTATCCTCTATGGTTTAAGAATCAGGGGCATAAAGACACTCCAAAAATACCGAAAATGCAAATGGTAATGTCTGTACAGCAACACGGGATCTGAACTTCTCCATGGAGTCATTTTAAAAAACAGCAAAGCATTGTTCAAATGCATGGTACCACCCTCCCTCCCATTTCCATTTTTTCCCACTGCCCAGGAAAATATGATCCGAGTTCATTGGTGTGTGTATAATGAGGAGGTTACGGTGAGCTGAGAGAGGTCGTGTAATTCCCCGTACCGAGGGACAGGCTTTTTGGGGGAGTTGGCTGAGCACTCCTGCTCTCTGATGCATGCACTCATGTGTGCCAGTGACGACCCCTCCAAATCCAAGGTTCTTCTTAGGCATCGGCTGCATAAAACTCATACAGTCAGACTGTATCAATATCCGCTGCTATCTGCACGATTTTTCCAACCAAAAACCAGAAATGAAACTAAAATGAATGATGTATGAATTGAGAAAATCAATGTATTATCTGGAACAGCATGGTCAAGGATTAAAAAGAGAGGATAAGAACGGCTGTTGTTGGTTCAGATTGCAGGCTCATTTTGGCATTTTATATATAATAATGCAATTTATGATAAGAAAAAATGATATTTAAAATATATTAATAATATATTTCTCTCTGTGTGTGTGTGTGTGTGTATACTGTATATATATATATATATATATATATATATATATAAATTTTATTTTATTTTTATTTATTTTTTTTTGTATGTGTAGCAAAATAATTTAAATATTTTACATAATTAAGAAAAATATGTATATAAAATATGTATATAAAATTATATTACAAGTGCTTTGTAATAAACATTTTAGACACAATGAATACATACATATACACATATACACAAATATACATGCACAATAGTGTTTTATACAGATAAATAAAAAATATGAATTTTTACAACTAATTGCTAATAAAATTAAAACTAATTTGTGTCAGAAGGTCAGCTGTACAACTCCTGAAGTGTAATTGTCATTTAAAAATAATGAAAAGTAATTTAAATTTTAAGAGATGTTTTAATTCTAGATTTGGACTTGAATCTGGGAGGATAAAATAAAATAAAATAAAATAAAATAAAGGAAAGAAAGAACAAAAGAAAGAAAGAAAGCAAGAAAGAAAGAAAGAAAGAAAGAAAGAAAAAGAAAAATCCTCCAAGAACTTCACAAAGTGAGGTAAGTTAAGTAAACTTTCTTTAGAACAGTATAGTCAGTGATTAACAACATAAAATTTTACTGATAGCTTTCATTTTCCATTACACAAAATAACCAAATGGAAAATAATAAAAAGGCATCTTAAACTTCATTAAGTGGGCTCAGTTCATGAGCGTAACCTCTCAGATGTGGGAATAGCCTCTCCGAACCAGGGGTCACCTCCATTAGCATATCATTTGACAATATGGCCGGCTATTGTGGGAGAGCTTCCCTGAGGAGGCCTGCTCGTACCTCCCAATAGACAAGAGGAACCATATCATTCCAGGGTTAAGTATCCCCACTTAATTATGATAAAGACATACGGCACAGTGCTATTCAGTCTCCCCAGCCTGTGTCAATACCCCGTATGGTCAATGCTCTTTTTCCTTTGACCACCTGACCTCTTAAGAAAGCTTCATCCATCATCAAACTCCTCACCCCCGATCATTGCAAATCATTACGCTCGGACACGGCTGGCCTCTGGTGGTCGCGGCCAGGACTGAGTGGGGGTGGGAGGGTAATCTGCTGGGGGTGATCAATCATGCCCGTGGCACCCTTACATCAGGATCTTGATGAAATCTTATTAGGCTCTAAAAGCATGGGAGAAGTGAGCCATTCAACTCAACACATGCCAACACTGTTATACTTCAACTGAAGTCATTGATCTCACATTAAAACCTACTTAATCACTGCAACCTGCCAGGATGGAGTCTCCAATGTGATTCCAAATCATTTGGGATGATTACAAAGACACTTCATAGTACACACTCAGTAAAAATGTGCAAAATTTTTACCTGTACAACAGCTTGTCTCTGAGGCAGTACATCTTTGTGCCTTATTTGACACTAAAAGGTTCATAGTAGCACCTTAACTACTCTGAGGTACTAATATGCACATTTTATGGGTAGAAAAGGTACAAAGTCTTCCTTTTAACCCTTCCTGAGTGAGAAAGTTACAATTTTTGCACTTTTTTCTGATGGCGTAGCATCGGAAACAAGGTGTCTTTTAAAAGGTTTGGTTCACCCAAAAATGACAATGCTGCCGTTTAAAATTACGTTATCATCATAAGAGATATTTTGAAGAATGTTCCAGAGTTTTTTTTTTACCATCACTCTCCAAAATAAACACATTTTGGACCCCATTGACTTTCATTGTATGGACAAAAAACACTAAGGCATTTCTCAAAATATCTTCTTCTGTGTTCCACATTTGAAAGTCATACAGGTCTGAAATGACACGAGGGTGTAAACAATGACCGTATATTCATTTTGGGTGAACCATTGCTTTAAAAAGACACTTTGTGTCTGCTCATTTATCAAAAATGCATACTGGAGCCAAATACGAAACCAAGAAGGACGCCATCCTTCATCCTCTCTTCTGTCTGCGGAGGAACCCCTCCTCCTCCTCCCCCTCGCGCCGAAGATGTGCTCCTGACCCTGCTTGCTTTGCAAAACTAGCGCAGCGCTCTAACCCGAGGGTATGTGTTGTCATGCAAGCGAGATAAGTTTATTCGGCCGGCATTTGTTCCGTCAGGCGGTGTGGGCTCTGGACCCTGAGCGCTAGCAGTGGGGAGCCCAGCTCAGCACCTGCAGTGCTAGCGAGGTGGCTATGGAGATGCTTTGGCCACAACCCAAATATCTGCCTCTACCTTCTGCGCCGAGCCCAGCCTAGGGAAAGCAGGAGGCAGCAATATTGTGGAACAAATGTCCTCTAATGTGAGCCTGCTGGTCGGAGGCTCCGGTGGGGCCTGCCGCCGCACGGCCTGAATTTACCCTTCACGCAGGCTGGCCGGCAGCATGACGGAGGAGGTGCTAAAGGCAGGTTAACGCTGTGGGGACTTCCAGATGCTCCACGGCCCAGGCACTTTGGCCCAGCAACAAACAGGTGCTGACAGGAAGAGCCAGGCTCAGAGTTTAGGCATGCCAACAACTAGTGGGGGTAATTGAAGCCCTATAAATTGCCAGAATGATGTCCACTCGCTCTATTTACGTCTGCAGCGGGACAGGTTTGGAATGTACTTTTGAGACTTGAGATCAAAGTAACCCTCATCTAACCTATCAGCTGAAAAAGTATCTAGTCATGAACCGACTGTAATTGAGAAAGTGGAGCGCTTTGGGATCGGAATGGTTCTTCTTTAGTTGAAAGCACTAAACCAAGTCTTTGAAGTTCATCTTTACGACTCTCGGAAGAAAAAACACAATTACAAGCACAGCTGCATACGGAGCTGTTAATGTTCGCCCTGCAAGAGACAAGCCTCTCACTGGAGGAAATGTTTTTGTTTGTCTGCTTGTGTTCCTCTGTGATTTGAGAAGATTCTGAGATAAGGAGTGCCGTCTCTCTCAGGGTTTCTAACAAAGAGAGGGTGGATGTACTAATTTGGAGCT
>JAFVLL020017915.1:0-72847 GCA_021397915.2 Tor tambroides | reverse complement strand
CACCCGGCTAAACACAGGAAGGAACATTCCCCGTAACCACTCTAGACTACTGAAGCACCCTGGGAGAGAAAGCTAACAGCTTCACTTCACAGACCATTCAGTATATCCATGCCCAGCGAGGCTCTCCACACACAATAACATGAATAATAGAGAGGCACTCGGTGCTCACACTTCATCGTTATAGCAACGCGAGCAAAATCGGTGGCATCAGGCAACCCGATAATAAAGGGTATGTGGACACCGCAGATCAAAGCAATCATCGCGAGCTGAGATAAACCGAGCCGCGGCAACAGCCCGAGATGCGAGTGCTCTGCCCCGCATCCCTCGGGAATAGGAACAAAAGCGAGTCGAGCGTATTATAGTGACTCATCACAATAGAACGCGTGATCGCCGAGACAAAAGACGAAAGCTTAGAATATGCCCTCAAGTGTTAGAACCCCAACACGGAGGCACATATTCCTCAAAGCGCTGCTCAACTCACCAGGATGATGGTTCACACACGTTCAACAGACAGACAGCTCCGAAGACAACAAAAGTTGGTGACGTATTCAGCAGCTGCCCTTTTATACTTTCGGTTACCTGCCTATGACGTCACAGGCCACGTGGATCAATAGGATTGGAGTTGTTTTACACCTGCTTCAGGTACCGGTCACGTAGACAGAGTTCCCCAAAGTGTCCACCAGGACGCCGCGTTGAGTTCCCTAGAAGGGGAACCGTTTTTACCGACATATGGCCTGACAATATCCCTTCTGACTGCAGTTCACTGTTGTTCTACTGAAGCTCCTCATCACTAGTAGACCACAGTTTCCACGCTCATTTGATTCGTGCCTGGCGCTGACGTGAAGTTGGAATGCACGTCTGAAAAGTCTCCCGTTTGATGTGCTTGTAAAAACGTTCTGGTTCTGAATAAACGCTATTCTTTTGCAGTTGTGAGCGGGGTGGCCAAACCTAGCACCGCCCCTGCGTTTATTGCGTTAAATATTTTTAACGCGTTAAACTGCAAAAAATAATTGCCTGCATTAACGCGCTAATTTATATATATATATATATATATATATATATATATATGTGTGTGTGTGTGTGTGTGTATTTATGTATGTATGTTCCACTCGGAGCACTTGCACAGAAAGCATCCTGTCAGTAGTGCATGAATACACATGCCTAAATGGTCAAGCCTAAATTTATCTTTTGAGGCTTATTGCGCTTTGAATATTTATTTTTAATTTCAAGCACATCCTGCTCTTTACTTTCTCATTCATCCATGTTTTGTTCTGCCCACTGAAAGATACTCCCAAACAGCACTGAACACACACTTTGGTCATTACAGCTAAAACAAATAAAAAATGTAATTAATTAATTAAATAAATAAATAAATAAAATTTCTCATTAATTTATGTGTTTTACAACAAAAGAACTGTAATTGGCTACTTTTTTCAGCAGAAAGCTGAACTCTATGATGTCTAATTGTTTTTAATTGATAATTTCATGGTAAAGGGTGAGAGATCTGGCAAGCCACATGATTTCTGCCAAAGAGCCAGATGTGGCTAGTTCCCATAGTCCCCGCTGGTACAATGAATCCTTTATATTGCTAACAGACTTTTATTAACATGATTGTCTAGTGTTCTGGATCCATCTATCTGCATGTTCTAACTCAGTCTCATCCCCTGCTGTCATACCACATGAGCTGAATCATGTGCCTGTCTTTTTTTTTAACTCATTGTCATCTTCAAGAAACCAGGTTGAGTTTCAGTTGGTACTAAGGGGCCCAAAGTGTGCCAAGAAAATATCCCCCACACCATTAAACCAACACCACCAGCCTGAACCACTGATTTTCTTAACATATTGTTTACACCAAATGCTAACCCTACCATCTGAATGCCACAGCCCGTGAGAATTGCATCCTCAGTTTCCTGTTCTTAGCTGACAGGAGTGGTACCAAATGTGTTCTTCTGCTGCTGCAGCCCATCTGCTTCAAGGTTCAACGTGCTGTACATTCAGAGATGCTCTTCTGCATACCTTGGTTGTAACGAGTGGTTATTTGAGTTATTGTTGCTTTTCTACCAGCTCAAACCGATCTGGCCATTCTCCTCTAACCTCTGGTATCAACAAGGCACAGAACTGCCTCACACTGGACATTTTCTCTTTTTCAGACCATTCTCTGTAAAGCCGAGAGATGGTTGCGCATACAAATCTCAGGAGATCAGCAGTTCCTGAAATACTCAGACCAGTCTTTCTGGCACCAGCAACCATGCCACATTCAAAGTCACGAGTTGCTGCCATGTGATTTCTCTGATTAGATATTTGCTTTAACAAGCAATAGGCACCTAATAAGGTGGCCAGTGATTGTATTTCAAAATGTGTGTTACATTAAACAGTTTTACACAGTACTTTCTTGAGATTCTCAATTCTAATGCATTTTTGGTCATTTGCATCTGTAGCTAGCTACATGTAGAAACATATAAGCTCCTGGGGGTAAATTTCATAAAGATGCTACACTATATGAACTGAATACTAAGACGAGTGGTGCTGACATGGAAATGACATGGAGTTTTAAACAGAGAAATTCTAGGCAAAGCACTGCTAGACCGCTAACCTCTACTTGCTGAGCATACATTAGCAATGAGGTGGTAAGGTTGAGCAATTAAAGTGAAGTTAATGCATTTCACACATGCCATCTTGTGGCTGGTGAGTTTGAGGGTTTTGGCACTAGACTCTGGACAGACAGCAGTGCTGCATACTAATTCAGCAGACTACAGAGTGAGCTTATTAATGCATATCCTCTTACAGAGGCTGCAGGACGGTTACATTCACACACACTGTCTGCCCTTGCTTTTGTAAGGACGATATTCATATGACTAATAATATAAGGAACAATCCTTTGGCAAACATATTGGAAAGGAAAGGAAAGGAAAGGAAAGGAAAGGAAAGGAAAGATGATATCTCAAGTAAGAGAAAAGAAAAGAGGTAGATATTCAGCACTGAACTTATTTCTCCTCTTAGGATCATTTGACCTATGCATAAACTTTCCAGGAATCCAGATTTTTAGGTCTTGAAGTAACCCTCAGATTCATGTCAGCATCATATCACACAGATGCTTGCTGACGCAGCTGGTGACTCACTTACTCAAACCTGTCAGTGCTGTGTACATGTGCATGGATGGTGACAACATATTCTGCTGTTCGCCCAACCGCATTACCTGCAGAACTGGGAAACAGCAGGAGCAGAGATCTGGGTTAAGACTACAGTGCTTGAATACTGCTACCGACTTGAAAACTGCTAGACAGCTAAAAAAAAAAAAAAAAAAGCAGAATTATTAAGCAGAAGTGTAAACGGGCCAAGAGCATGTCATCTTCACAGTCATATCAAAATCAAGCTAGGGATGATGTGAAGATGAATAATGCGGTGATGATATGCGGTGTGACCATCTGTAAAATAATCTTTTATTTATTTTTATTTTTTTTATCTTTTTAATCCTTTTTCTCTCAGTTAACAAAAGTGGTTATGACTGCCGGAGATCAGAACGAAATAGCTAATCCAACCATCTGTAAGGCTGCAGTCTCATAGACCTAGTGATTTTCAAAACGAATTACAGAGATCAACAACCTGAAAGCCGCCTAAAGTGAACTAGCGAAGAAGAGAAAAAAAAAACTACTTTACGCAGCAAGAGACAATATCTCACGATACCATTACTGTGCTGAAGGAACACGTTGCCTTCTATTTTTTCGTCTGCTCCATCAAGTACTCCCAGCCATCGTATTTCATAGCCCTATAACATGTTTCAGAACAATATCAGAAGATGGTCAGGCAGGTTTTCCTAGTGTGCTATGGAGAATCTTCATTTAACCCCTGAAATAGAAATCCTAACAACGATATTTTTGAAAAATGTTGGTAACCAAACACTGACTTGTATTTGTATGGAGAAAAAAAAAAAAAAAAAACATGAGTCATGAAATGTCTTTTTATCTTCGTTTTTGTTTCACAGTTATACAGATTTGAAATGATGATGAATGTGAGCAACAGGAATAATGAAAGAATTTTAATTCTGTGATAGCATGCTGTGATATATCCAGGTGTATGGATAAAATCTGCATATTGAAACATAAAAGTGAGGTCAAACAGATCACTAATATTGTATATCCATACTGTGTTAAAGGAATATTCAGGTTAAACAGTAAAAACAAGCTATATATATATATATATATATATATATCCTGCATACCGTAACACAACAGATTGTTTTTACAAAATGAGAGATGAGTAGAAATTATTTCCTCTGTCACAGAGCTTAACTAGTAGGCTATTTAATTACTATTCCATTAAAAGTGCATGCATGCATGTTACAAAATCTAGTAAGCTCCCTGTGTAGGTATCATAGGAACTTTCTCTACAAAAAAAGTTGCTCCAAATGGTAGGCAGCAATATTTTGCATGTCCAAATTCAGTACTGCATGCATACTTCATACTACATGAAAAAGGTTGTTGCAGTGTAAATACCATAATGCACTGTGATGAGCTAAATGTAAATACTATAATGTGGTGTGACGAGCTAAGTAGGAAAAAATACAATCAAAATAGCATAAATCATATAGTCACCATGTGCAATGTTTTACATGTTAGGGACCTGCATGAGAAACACACCTCTGTTCCCTGAGGAAAGAGTGGCCATTTCAGTGCACGGCTTACAGGCTGAGGAAAAGTGTTCTTTTCAGTGAAGCAGATTAGATTTTAATGGATTGTAGAAAGGGCACAAGTCTTGGGGAGCTTGTCCTTGGAGATATTGACCAGAGTCAATCGATATATTTGAATATTAACTACCCAGTCATAAATTCAGTTAGAATGGAAGTTGTCTTAACCGTAATTTAAGAACCCATCTGAGGTGTTTTTGGACAAAGCAAGTGGCATCAATATTTCACAAGTCAATGTGTCCTATTAATGGTGACAGTTTTTCCAAATGCTACTGTGACCTCAGACAGTCTTCACAAGATTCAATTACGGTTTGGTGCTATATTGAATATTCAAAAGACATTTACAGTAATTTTAAGCAACATTGTGAATGGTACACTCATTTTAATGTGTTTGGCCGTTCATTTTCCTATAAAAAAAGCAATAGAATTGGTAAGTTTGATTCATTTTTGTACAATCTTATTTTACAGTAGATTCAAAACCCTTATTCAACACTTCAATTGCCATCATTACTCTGAAACGTCTGTGGGCACACTTGCAACATGCACACTTGCAGTTCAGTGCAATTTTAAATGAAGCAATTCAAGCACAATTCTGTGTGAATGAAAAATGCCTCTAGACATGCCATACGGGAAGGCAAGCATGCACATACTTCTTGTGCTGTCATGTGGTGAACACATTCCACATTAAATGTCATGGGAATTTCTTCATAAGGAATGCTGTTGTACAGCTTAATCCCCAGTGAAAATTTCAGGGGTGAAATAATGACACAACGTACAGCAAAGACAAATAATGCTGAGCACTTGACTTCTGCACCGCTGGATTTGCTGCCGATCAAGAATTTCTTCAGCCACCACTCAGAGTCAGTGCTTCTTGCATTGAGAAAGCTATGAAGTAAAACCATTTATGACCTTAAATAAGATTTGCTTTTATTGTCACTTTGAAAACTGCTCAGTCAACCTTCTCATGTCTGATCAACAAAATGCTAGCCAGTCAATGGTGCATAAACAATTATAAACAACTGTCACCATTTTTTAGTCACTTTTGGCACTTTTTCTTAACACTAGCTACGTTCATGGAGAAAGAGGGTCAATGAGATTAAGCCCGTGTGTTCTGCAGCACTAACTGCTGAGCCAAAGCTCTGAAATTAGAAAATTAAGTAAATGGTACATTTCAGAAAACTAAAAGGAGAACACACTACTTCACTTAAAAGTTAAATATTAATATAAATAGTAACATTAAATCAAAACTATGCCTTCAAGTATTCCTTAAGGAAACACTACTTCAAGTATTTTGTTTTTTATTAATCAAGTAAACATTAATAAACAACAAAATAATTATGAATGAATGAATGAATGCAGCAAGTACTTTACTTTTTTCTTGTCAGTATTGTTGTTTGATTGAATTTAATTACATAATCAGACCGTGGCGGTTCTTTTAGACCGCATTTACACAGCAAGACCTAATGCATAGTCCCATAATTTGACTGTTGTTTGTTTTTGTTTTTGTTTTTGTTTTTGTTTTTGTTTTGTTTGTCAGATTGACAGCATTCAAATATGGTATTTAATAACATTCACTAAAACAGAAAATGGAGAAAGATTTCAGATACCGTTTTATTGCATTTTTTTTATTGCATGGTGGTATATTCTTTTCTTTCGAATGTTGGACTTCATTGCTATTGTGTTATAGCGTGTGAGAAGACTTATGGGAAATAGCCTTACTTCTTGACCCCTCTGAAAATGGCATGTATTGACATTACAAATGAAAAAAAGCATTAACCTGATTAGTAGCTTTTAACCTACTGTAGCTTGTGCACTAAACAGATGGCTTACTGACTAGAACAGACATTTGAAATGAGTGTTAAAAGAACAAGTGAATGAACCCAGTAATGTCCAGACAGAAGATACCAGTGCTCTGATAAGCAAGGGTCAGCTCTGAGTGTAATCCAATCTTTTCACTTGTCCTGTTTTTTTTTTACTCTCTACTTCTGCAAGGTTGATTAAATGTTGGTCAGATGTCTCATCACATTTGACAGACCGGTTACTATCTCAGGATTTGGCTGTGAGTAGGGAAATTAATTGATTCATATCTTTTAGAGCGGTCTCCTACAGAAGCCTTCCCTTATCGGCTCTTATCAGCGGTAGGGGCTGTCATTTCTTTGAATCTTTTCAATAAAGCTCTGATGTGATACTTCATTTTAAAGTCTAAATATAAGATGCAATTACTCAACTGCCGTAGCATCCACTGCAAATAATGCTAGCTTTTTTCCTGATAATAAAACTTTAAAAGAGCCCTGTATGAGCAGATAAAGCATATTGCTGAAAAGGAGAATGCTTAGTAAAGAAACATTAACAGATAAATAGAGACTTAGAAAAGATGCTGTAGTGTAACTTTGTGATTTCAAAATAAACACCATGTATTGAACTGCAGGCTACCTGCAGTCAAAATGAGCAATGCAAAGACACGGACTAAACTAGGGTTGCAGAGTATAACGGTGCTACGGTTATATTGTGATGTACAAGCCTCACAATACCAAAGGTGCCACAGTATTTTCTGAACCATAGCACTGTGTTGCAAGGTAGCATATTCTCACATGCAGTAGATCTACTCGAGCTTAACTCAAGACTTGAGTGCATTAAATGGCCAAAAAAACAAAAACAAAAATGTCTGCTGTGTCCACATACAAACAATCAATTTAACACACAACCAGTGTGGAATATAACGTGAAAGCGAACTGCACAAGCATCTCCCGCTATGAGACTTCGGGCCACGTTCACAAAGCAGAACAGTCAGTCCTTAATATGGTTACGTTCACACAGTTCGGTTACTTACGAGAGTGACAATTGCATTCTGTAACCGAACACACACTGTAAATTTTCAACACTCCCTAACCGCATTTTCAGCGAACCCTTGCTGAGTGAACGAATTGGGCTGGACCACTACTTCTATCAAGCATGTTTTTCAGGTTTTTATGTGTGGTTTAGCACCTTACAGGGACACAGATATGTGTCATCCAATCAGTCTTCCACCAGAGCCGCTCCTGCCAGTTTTGTAGTTTGTGCTGTAATGAAATATAAGCTCCACCCTAGTGACGATCTGCCCTATTCGCATTGATCGAACCGCACATATTCCGCCATGTTTACATCTTTGCTATAGCTCCTATTTACATAGTCTATATTTACATATTGCCAAATAAACATTACAAATATTATTTTTGGATGTAAAAATGAGAGTCTCCAAAGATCCTTGGCATCTGAGCCATGGAGAACACTGTGGATTTCCTTCCAATTTCATTGGAAGGAAATGTGCTGAAGAGTCTTATATATTTGAGCAAATCATTTTATTTGATTTGCTTCATAAACAAGGTTTAGTTCAACACAGGATTTGCACAGAAGCTGATTCTGAAAGATGGGTCATACCAGCTGTTCATGATCAAACATCATATCCAGAACAAATAAGAATTGCCTCATATTTTCTTAATGTTTTCAAATTGCTTTTCCAGATGTGCTTGTTAGCATGCTGTATAGCTAATGTGGCTAAAATGACCACTGTCTCTGACTGCATTCACAGAGAGCAGAGCTATGTCGTTAGTTTTATCCTAAAAACGATCAGTGTCATTTGCATTTAAAGGTACACAAACGCAAACAGTGTGTTTCTGCTCACACCCAAAGAAAGGACAATTTGACATGCTATAATAAAACATATGTGGGGTATATTAAGCTGAAACTTCAAAAACACATTCTGGGGACACCAGGGACTTATATTTCACTTATATTATTAATACTGTAAAAATGGGGCATAATAGGTCCCCTTTAACTTGCGCTTCGATTGTACTCATGTTGTCAAATTTTATATAGATTTTTTTGTTAATAGATTTGTTTTAATTATTATTATTATTATTATCATTATTATTTATTCATTTTTTAAGTTTAATGGATGCTGCCAGCTTTGATATTAATCAAGTCATTTTTTCTATGGTTGCAGGTGATAATCAGGAATAGAACACGGACTTGACTACCATTGTAAACTGTGTGAACAGAATGTTTTGAGTAAATGCAGTTGTAAATCCAAAACTGACTGTGTGAACATAGCCTAATAAGTTAGAGAGGTTTGTATCACTTGTATCATCTATGATATTGTTGCATAGGATCCTCATACTTCGCTGATACAGGACTGACACACACACACATACATACACACACACATAAGGTATGATAACAACCAGTGCTTGAAGTGGAAAAAAGAAGTACTGGTATTCCCCCCTTCTTATTTATTTAAATAAATAAGTACTTTTTAATTTTCATAATTCACAGTGTATGTATAGTGCCACAATCAATCAATCAATCAATCGCTAATTAAATAAACATTTTTAATACAAATAAGCACAAGTCAAGCTGCAATACCAAACAGAATCACAGGGAGACGCTAAAGACCACAAAACCTCCTGCCTTGACCTGACTGTACTAATTTATGGATCCATTCAAAATCACTAAAACACTGACCACCGCACCATCTAAAACACCTTCAGCCAGCATCCATTATAAAACACTCTTGCTTTTAAGCCAAATACACATTGAAATGAATCATTTACTGACATCTGGACATAAGTCACTATTCTCTGCATTAGTGCTGTTTTGCACTTACTGTTTAAATTTGCTTACTGGTTCCTTGGACTTTCCAGGAGTTTACCGGATTAAAATTGACTACATTTACATGGACATCAGTAATCTAATTATCTAACTTATTCTGAATAAGACAATATTATGATTAAGGTGTTTACATGAGTTGCTTTTAGAATATCCCTTTCATGTTCCCATTTTACATGTTATAGAACATAGATCGATTAACAGCACACGTCATTACTTCCCCACGCGACACCATCCAACGTCCCTCCAGAATTTCAGGTATAAACATACAGTTCATCTTCGTTATACAGTTTTGGGTGTTTCATTTTTAATTTTATGAAAGCTTCAAGTGCAGTTAATTATTTGTCATGCTATATGTGCAAACATGCACTTTTGTTTGCCGTCAAACGGCTGACCACTGCCGTGTGTGTATCCTGTCGCTGGCGAAAAGTCCTATACAGCGGTAATAGTGTAAATATGTGTATATGTCACTGCACTTTGATAATATGACTAAAATAGGAATTCTCAACATGTCTTAAAGGGGTGGCTGACTGTTTTTTTTAGGCTTGATTGTGTTTATGGGGTGCAGTCTAACACGTGTTAATGCTTAGTTTAAAAAAAAAAAAAAAGCATTATTTTTCACATAATTTACCTTTATTCTACACCACTCTGTCCCTTCTCCTATAAATGCGCTGATGATTTCCTGGTTTTATGAAGCCCCTCCCTCAGAAATACGCAATGAGCTCAGATTGGGTAGCTGGCCCAGCGTGTTGTGTTTTGCTAAACCGCCAGTGTACATCTAAACGTCATGCCCCTCAGCTCAGTGGCATGTGCTCCGGTTGTATTGTAAACAATGGCGTCGCCAATATTGCTTATCAATTTGAGCCCAAATGAGACGCAGAGGATATTAGTGAAGAGGATCGCGCAGAACCTGTGCAAGTACATGGCCCTTAATGGTATGTTTTTTGTTTGTTGTTGTCTCATAATTTTAGATACGCTGTTATTTGTAAATGCTACTGCTTATGTTAGCTTTTAATATTAGGTTTTATCCTGATTAAAACTTTAATACAGCATGGCAACCGCATGCGTGTCCATGTTTAACGCTTCTCATTGCTATGTGAAAAATATCTGTCTGTCTATACACAAAGTGTATAATTGGAACAGTTCATTGTTGGAGCTGAGCTGGTGATCTGATGATCTGAATGAGAGAGAGAGATGCAGAGCAGAGTATGTGCAGAGCAGGGGACGCAAGGAACAGGATTAAGAACCACTGCTTTAGAACATTGATTTTGAAACTTGTGAATCTATTAGAATCATTAGAAGACAGAATCGCGATTCATATATGAATAGATTTATTCGTGCACCCCTAGTTTTGACGGCATGGCAACAACTCTTCCTCTTCTCTAAAGCAGTGCAGCATGGCCTCGCCCACTTTGTTGCTTGTTCCCGGGAGTGGGGTTTATCTGGGTTTGTGACGTCACAAACCAGGGAGGTAACTCGTTGTAGTCCCTACGAGCCGTTTTTGTAGGCATTAAACTGCCATAATTCTAAAAGATAAACAGATATCTCTGTTTGCATTGAACTTTCAGCGTCGTAACTTTGCAGATATTGTTTATGCTCAAACAGCAACATTACACACTAACGTTAAAAAAATGAAATCGCAATCAACCATCCCTTTAATTCAATTTGTGTTTACTTCGAGCATGACTTTAGCTGGATTAAGGTAATCAACAATCTGTTTACATGATAGATTCTTAATCAGTGTATTGTCTTAATCATGTTAAAATCTGAATATTGTTGTCCATGTAAACGTACTGATTGACAACCCCTGAGGTATACTGACTCAGCTTGCATTCATTCATGTGATTTGTCGAGATGAGAGGTGACCCCGCCTGGTAGTGTGATTCTAATCACCCAGACACTGACGTTTTGACTCTGAGGACCGGCAACCAGCCCACTTCAAGCACTGATAACAACCCTAGACTTACATTTTTGGACAAACATACTGATCAAAATTGATTGATCAGTATTTTTGTGCTGTCAAAATATATAAATATCCTTAAAACAAGATACATTTATTTAGTAAAACAATACTTATTTTATGAGAATATACCTTGAATAATACATAAGTCTCACTATTTCGAACATGTTAAGCCGCCATAAGACTGTTTCATCATTTCCTGATTTCTGCTTTTATATGAGACTCAAATTCAAATAAATAAATAAATAAATACATTTTTAAAAAGTGTTGAAACTGCACTACCCAACATGAAACCTGTATAACTTCTTTGAATATGATACATAATTTTCCTTTCATGCACTGCAGGATGACAGAAACCTCAAATGTGTACACTTTATTATTATTATTATTATTATTATTATTTTTATTTATTTTTTTTTAATTAAATGTCTTTTAAATCTTTTTTTTTCTTCCCAAAATGTGACACAGGAAATACCTTGGAACTCTAAGTTTAACTGCAGTGTGGCGCTGTTGATGAAATAAGCAAATATTTCCATCCTGATTTCTGGCAGTAATAAGGAAGTGAATATTGCTGAGGGGTACAACATTCATTCAGTATACTGCTGTGGCACTCAACACTGCAGGCAAATAGATTACAATTAGTTGGGTGTAATGGCCCATAAGCCCCACTCTAAAGGCTGCTGGGAAACCTGCGGGATATATACGGATGGCATGATCTGAACGACAATGTGTGGGGGCGTCGATGAAATAGTGCTGCATACTTTAAAATTTAAAAGCTCACACAATAAGTTGAGGGTCTGCAAGACACCATTGATTTCTGAGTATTTGTAATTCATTAGATTGTGGCCTTGAATGTCATTTTCCTCCAACTGTTGCAAACTTGCTGACTGAGTTAAATCACCTGCTGACAAACTAACAAACTAAAAATTTCAGTTGATGGTAATTCATTGTGCTACTGAATGCTAGGGGTGGATGATACAAAAGTAAAATACAGCGAAAATAAACAGTAAAAATATTTTTAAATATTCAAGGTATGTATTCCACACCATTCCACACCACTAAATATGATAAGTAAATAAGAATAATATTTTTAAGCACCAGTACAATAATCGACAGTAATGCTTGCCTATAGTTATAAATATTTGATAAATTTCCATGAACATTTTAATGGTGACATTAATAAAACAATTAATGAGTTTTTAATCGGTTTATATAAATTGACAGCTTTATTGATTCATTGAAATAAATCCATCTTTACAACTCTAAAGTTGTGCTACTAAAATTAATTTTAATTAATTAAAATTAAGCAATAATCGACCAAGTATAAAAACAGCAAACAAGCAATATCATAAACACCATTGTTCAGTAAATTGATTAATTATTTGCAATAGTTGTAATCAACAACCTATAACCTATTCCATCTCTAGTCACTGCTACTGTAATGTCAAGAATCCAGATACAGTATGTCTGCTGCCTTAGCAAGCATTCCCAATGCTAATTTAGAGTGGACATCAGAAACAAAGTTTCTGATACATTTTCAGGCATAGTGGATAGAGAACCCTATACAAAATGCCATTAACCTGATGGATTGGGTGGTAATGGGGTTAGAGGCGCACTCAAAATGCATAAGAGGGAAAGGTTGGCACATCCACTGAAAATTATACATGGTAATGACTTTACTGAACTTCAGCTAATACACATAAAACCAAAGCAATGGAAAGAAACCATATACCCAACTTTCACACATTCCAATAACCAATTACACTGTGGACTAAACTACAGCAAAAAAGGTTATCGACATCAATCAAAGTCAACAGTTTTGCATTAACCCTGTAAAGTCTGAAATAATAGTTAGATTTTTTTTATATCTATATATATATATATATATATATATATAGTTTGCATATGTGTTTTTGTTGAGTGTCATTTTTGATTCAATTTTATTCAGAGACCCAAAATGAGCAAAATATGCAAATGCAAAATGCTTATAAACTTCAGTTCTGTTATGAGAACTCTCGGAGGGATTGGCGTGGTAATGTACATGACAATGTTAATGTATTTGGTCTTGGCGGAATAGATCTGCTACGCTGCTGCTGCTGCTGCGTCAGAGCAAGTACCGAGACTTGCTACTGTCAATACATCCACAACATGCTGCTGTGAGCATGTAAGAAATACTGCTGCTGCAAATATAACTTACATGAAATAACCACAATACAGCATACACGAATCACCTCATAGCAGATCTATACAGGTGGAGCTGGGGAAGGTGGAGGGTTTCTGAAGAATGCTGAAAACTGCTACAGCAATCACTAGTCATATATTTGAATGTTGAGCAGCGAGCTCATTGGCTACCAATACAGGAGAGAACCAATCAGCTGTGCCATGTGATACTGATGTCACTAGGTCAAACTGAGTTAGACCTATCGGACTGCGCCATCTAGAGCTTCATGCCAGAACTCTGTATTTGTCACTCTCTATCTCCCTGTAATATATATTGTGAGGGACAAAACGTATGACGCAATGCAATACAATGAAGACTGAGCGATGTATGTAAATGTTCCTCAAAAGCCTGATTTGATATTCACATTTTAACATAATATGTCTAAAAAAATTACCAGTACAAATTACACACATTGAAGGGCAACATATTTTAAACCCTTTAACCCCAAATCCCTTTTATTTGATTAAAAAACATAAACTATCCTTCAGATGATGAAAGTCATGAAGTAGATTATGACAGGTTTTTCAACAAAGATTAGATCATGTTGATAATTTAGAGGCCTTAGAAAAGCTGAGTATCAAATATAATACTGTAGGATTTACAGGGTTAACAATAGAACCTATCAAAGGACCAGCGGAGTGCATTTGTTAGTGGTGGCGAGAGGTTGCGAGACATAATTGCGGACAAAACTAAGAGTGGAGCAGAGAATAATACTTCACACTGGGAGATACATTTTTGTCGCACAGCATGTACAAAGCACACATTGTCAACACATCTGCATTCCACAGCAGTGTCTTGCTGACGACCATATGGTCAAACAAGACTGTGTTTCAGGCACAGTGCTGACACCAAAAAATAGATGATGGTAAATGCGTGAGATGTTGTTTGTGCAGCCTTCTAGAGCTGCTCATAGTTATCACCTAAAGAGGCTTCAGGCAAGTGCGACGTGAATGCTGACTGCCGTAGTTCATGTTCAAGATCAGGTTAAAAGAGAAATAAAGCATGGAAATAGATCTCCTTATAAACTAGATCAATCGACCAGAATAGTGACAAAACTGATCATTCATAAGCATAGGGTCATAAAGAGAAAGCTCTGGATCAGAAAATATACAATATATACTCACATTTACTGTTAAAATAACACAAATAGCTGTAGGTTTCAAAGACAAAGTAGAATTACATCCACTTGAGTCTGGGGTGCCTCTTTTAATCCCGAAGGTAATCTAAAACGCTCATTGATGAGTTTGCAGGGTGTGTAAATCTAGTTTGCCTGAGTCTTACAATCAATCTAGGGAGGACTAGCAAACAAAATTAAACACTGCAAGACAAAGACAGTATTTTACCAAACCAGAGAGAGCAGCTCCTTAGAGTGTTTAAATGCACCACTACACTTAAACCCGAGACACACTGCACGATTTTCGGCTGTCCCAGACGAAAGACTGGCATCGTGAAACAATCACTGCGATTTCTGATTCGCCACGATTGTTTCACGATGCCAATCTTTCGTCTGGGACAGCTGAAAATCGTGCAGTGTGTTTAGGGCTTTAGACTTCAATCCAACCTAATCTGCTCAATAAAATAAAATAAATAAATAAAAACATGATTCATGCGCGATCTAGTCTCAGCCCCAGATGGCACCCTCACAGACCAGTCTGTTCAATGACTGTCTCATGCATATTGCACACAAAACTGGAGAATGCTAGCAGAAAATTGACTGTTCCAATAGGATTGGTTGGCTATACACAGGTTGCAGGACAGTGTGCATCACTCTGCCTGGAAACAAACTGTGCTGATACAATGAGTGCTTCTCTAGTTACTGGTTTTGCTTATAACTTTGCCAGAGTACTGTCTTCAAATCTTTGACTTTTGTTTGCTTGGTTTGCTTAGGTGCTTAGTTGACAATAAACTAGGTATCAATGAGCAAAACTCCACATTCTGCTTTGTTGAAATAATCAGTTCCTATCACATTTTGGCACATATAAATTCTAACTACAAGTACAGTGTTTTCTATACAGCTAGTCATATATCTAAAAAATTCCCTCCTCCAAATAGCTCATTTAAAAATAAAATAATATAAAATAAATAAATAAATAAAATCAAGCTTTGGGTGGTCACTTTAATGATCAAACTTCCTCCTTCCTCCTCCTCTCTAAGTTCTTGTCCAGAAAATGCTGTGATAAGGACCAGATTTTATGCCGATAGTCAAAAGTCTGGCTATGCACGTCTGTTTGCCATCCTGTTGGCAAAAATGCAGATGGCTAGACCAGAACTAAGCAAATGCACCTGGGGCAAAATTCAAGGATGGTAGAAAACATTAAAATCACTGAGACTTATAAACACAGCATAAGTAGTGACGTTCAACACACTAGAATCATTGTAGGCTTGAATGGTAAAACCCAATGTTTCTTACCTTCATAGATTGCTTTAAATCCTTGGGCACTCACTGCAAAATCCGTAGTAAACCACAGTGCCAGAATTGACCCAGAACTCACGATGGGTGATGGCAACATGAAGCCAGACAACCTGAAACGAAATTTATAAATGCAATGTAAGTGTTCATCATAATAGTATTAGACTTTGATCCACCATATACATTATTTCACATAAAAAGAAACAGGTAATTGTTTAATTAATTCCTGCACTTTTCTAAAGTATCACTGTTCTTTGTCACATTTTTAATGAGCAGAACCAAATCGTCTTGGTCGCCCTCTGGGAGCACCCTTTGACACCACCCTAGTGAATCAGATGACAATAACAAGCTGAAGCTAAAACTGGGGTCCTCCGTAACAAAGACCAGCCTTTGTGGCTCTCAAGTGAAGGATAAGACATGTTCTTTGATGAAAGCCAGGAGAAATAAACTGGACCCATTCCTCAGAGATCTCAGCTAAGTAGTAGCATTTATCTAACTCTAACACATCAGCAAAAGTTCATGGAATTCTCTAAAGATGATTCGGTTTCACTTTATTTTGATGGTCCCTTTTGAACATTCTGTTGACTATAAGTAAATCATCTCATTTCCTAACTAGTAGTCATTTGCAAATATCAAGATTATCTAAATTCACTTGAAATTTGTATGGCTTAATGTCCTTTATTGACCTTCTATAGCAGAAATACAATGGTCATCTCAGATGTTTAATTTAAGTTAACCAAATGTTTCTTGTAAAATTAAAATTAGACACGTATGAGCACCATGAGTACCATGTTGTAGGCATTAATGAATGTGAATAAATTTGCTCACACAATGCTCTTGGAAGAGTTCATAGAGAGAGCTTCAACTTTAGGATTGTGGGACAACATTTTCAAGAGATCATCAGAATTGTACTGAACAACATATCCTAGGGCATTTCTAGGAACAGTTTTATGGTGGGGCCCCTCTCTGATTGCTACAGTGAATAAACACCTTTTAGAGAGCAAGAAGAAGACCCCAGTACCAGAACTGGAATGGAGAGGATTTTTCATAGGTCCACATGTAGTTTCTTGGAAACTAACTACTACTCCTAAAGTTTAGACTAGGACTGACAAAAAAAATTAATTAGGACTTGTGGATGTAGCAACAGTGGTTTAAACAAAGAGAGGCCTCTAATCTATAAGATCTATTCAATTCCATTTATATCTATGTAGGAAACTTTCAAATTTATGGAAACTACAGCACATCAACTTAATACTTATTTAGAATTATAAGTATTATTAATGGTAGTTACTCTTGTACAATATTTAACACAAATGCAACTATTAATACACAATGCATGCATGCCTGATAGTTTAATCTTTTTCCATCATGTATAGACTCTATTTGTTCAGAACATTGCTGTGAAGGTTTAGGAAGTGAATAATGCACAGGTGAAACAGACATGATGCAAATAAATTCCACAGGGTGAAAGAAGTGTGGGCCACACTATGTTTACCACCTCTGATATCAATAGCCAATCATTGTGAATTATGAATCTCCTCATCGGAAATGGATAAATGTCAGCCCATGAGGGAAGAGACATACACAGACACAAAACATTCTAGGCAATAAAAAACATAACCACAATACAACCCTGTTGAAAAAACAAAAACAAAAAAAAACAGCATATGCTGGTTAGGTATGTTTTGAAGCATGGCTGCTGGTTTGTGCTGGTTTAAACTGGTCATGAGCTGGTTTAAGCTGGTCATGTGTTGGTCCTAAGATGGTCATGAGCAGGAGCTAGTTGCTTAGAATCAGCTTAGGACCAGCACATGACCAGCTAAGGACCAACTAAAGACCAGCTTAAACCAGCTCAAACCAGCAGCCATGCTTCAAAACATACCTAACCAACATATGCTGTTTTTTTTCAACAGGGAACAACATGAACACAACAACAGTGCCAGTAATAGGCTCTTACCAATGTCTCACAAAGACTTTAGATTGGTCAGCAACTCTCTTCAATTTACTTTTTTTTTTTATTCAACATTTGTTCTTTTCCTGATTTAGGGTCAGTTTTACTAAACAGGGCAAATTAGTGCTAGAGCGCAATTCCAAACTGCGCCGATGGGAAGGGACATTTCTGAGGGTGATTTACTAACAACCGCGCAAATTAAAGAACACACAATCTCACAATCGCAACATCTCATTTACATATTGACCAACGCAATATACCAAGCACAGCGCAAATTAGCATAGTCGCAAATAAAGGATAAAGAAATAAAGAAGGCACTGTACATTGAAAAGAACCGGAGGCCAAAAAATGAAGGTTTGCTAGAAGTTTTGATAGAGCTGGTATTGCGTGACTCCTAGTTGAGGGTTCCAAGTCGTCTTTTATTTCCTGAAGCAAATTTAAAATAAAATGGTTTGGCAAAGGATATGTTTGAATAATGTATTCTTCTGGCATTCCAAATAAAATTAATATGTGTGGAAAAAAATCCCTCTCCCTTCTAACATGCGCTCTCTGTTCTCTGCGGTGCCTCTTCCTAGCAACAATAATTACAGCCATTTCAAGCGCAAAATAGTTTAAGACATGCTTTTTTAGGGCGTTAATTAATGGCGCAAATACCAGTAATTTGACGAGCGCAAACGTTAGTAAAACGTGTTGCTTGATTCATTTTAATACTCTCCTCCCATAACTTTTGCATCTGAAAGAGAAATTCCTACAAATGCATATTCAATAAGGTCAGGTGCAAAAATAACTGTGTCCACGCCTTTTCAGCACTAATTCTTCACTGCGCATCTTTAGTAAAACCTGACAGTACAATTTTAACACCAAAAGACGGTTTGCGCTGGCGCAAGCTGTTAGTAAAACTAGCCCTAAATTCCTAGCTAATGCCCTGAGGTAAGTGGAAGAAGGAGTCTACTGACACTCTCACATTCACCTCACCCTCAAGTGGTGAGTAACCAAAACTCAAAACATTTATTTGGTGCCACAGGTGAGAACAAATACAGTGTGCTGCTCGGCACTTTCTGTTAAGATTAATCAAACAACTTTTATTGAACAATTCATTCACAAATAAGTACTTTATATGTCATTATTCATTACTTGATTACAGATTTACAGTACATATCATGTATAAAGGTTTAAATTCTTATTGTGGAGTTGAATAAACCATAAACTCAAACCCTGAAAATGCAAAACTACCTACACAGAAAAAAATATGATATGAGCAGCCCAGCTTTGATGCCCCTGAAAGCACACATTCTGTACATTTCCTGTCAGAGTCATGCTGTTGTGGCTATAGTAATTGCACGATGCAGGAGAATCTGAGAAAAACAAAAAAACAAACAAAAAACAAGAAAAAACACTTCTTTATTAATTCACAAGGGAATGCTCAGCAGATCACATGAGAAAACTGGAGCAAACCACATCAAACAAAGACAGAACCAGCAAAGAAAATTATAAAACCGGGAGTATATATACACATATGGTGAAAATATGACTAGAAACCAATGCAAATGATTTGTAACTATAAAAACAAACAGAGACATAACCAACAGGATAAGGAACAGGTGTGTAACTTCAATCAGAAATGATGGAAATAAACTAGTGGCGGGAAAATGGGAAAAAAGGAAACAGATACAATAACTAGAGCTAAACCAAAAGGAATATACACATGGCATTAGTCCCCCTTCACAAAATGTCCTCATGCCATAGAAAATATAGTCCAACAGAGGAAGGAAACTGGGGGCTCTGGTAGAGGACGTGGAGCTGGAGGGGGACATAACCAGGGAGGAGCAAGCAGAACAGTCCATGGGTTTAGAGGGAAGGAGGAGGCAGGGAGGAGTTGGTGAATGGATGAGCTAAGTGAGGACCCAGAGCACAGCCAGTGTGAGGGCCCAACAATGAAACCAATGGTGGGAGGAGCCAGGATGACGCCAGGAGCCAGACCACCAGAGGTGGAGACATGGAAGGTGGAGATTCATACAGCTGAGAAGACACAGACCCAAGGTGACACCAAAGGCCTGAAGAGACAAGATAGAGCTGCAAGCTTGCAGGACCGAGGTGAAGATGGGGCTTCGGCAGACCAGGGCAGAACCTGTGGGAGTGAGGACCAAGATGAAGCCAGAGGGAAGGAGGAGCCCAGCGGAATTCGAGGGATGGATGGATGGATGGATGGATGGATGGATGAGGCACAGTCTGATGCCTGGAAGACCATGATAGAGGCAGATTGATGACTGACCAAGGCAGAGCCAGAGGGACAAGAGAGCATGGTGGAGTCAGAGTACTGATGAACCCCGGTGGAGCTGAAAAGGAAAAGCTAGGAAAAGCTGAAGGGTCAAAAGGGCCAAGGTGGAATCCAGGGCTCGGAGGCCTTAGGTGGAGTTATGGGATTGACACTCTAGGATAGAGCTGGAGATCTAGAAGCCAGAGGTAGATCCAAACTGCTTGGTGGGACCACTGATGGAGGAGCTGAGGGGCTCAAGGGATGCGTCGGAGACATAAAGTATATGGACCTAGTACTGCTCACCCTCAGTGGCAGGTGTATGGGCAGGTCTCTATCCCATGCCCTCGTACTCCACTAAGGTGCCCTACTCACAGAACATAGTTGCCAGCTTTACACACCTGGGCATACTCACTGTTGGGCTCAGGCTCCGAGGTGATGATGTTGGGCTCTGATATCGGCTCTGGTATCGAGGTGGGCTTGGGCTCTTCGACGGGCACAGGCTCTACAGTATATATATATATATATATGCCTTAATACAGGTGCATCTCAAAAAATTAGAATATTGGGAAAAAGTTCATGTTTTGTTTTTTTTTGGTTCACATTTCAAAAAGTGAAACTTTCATATATTCTAGATTCATTACATGTAAAGTAAAACATTTCAAAATGATTTTTTTTTTTGATGACTAGAGCTTACAGCTCATAAAAGTCAAAAAACCAGTATCTCCAAATTTTAGAATATTTACATTTGAGTTTCATTAAATGATCATCCCTACAGTATAAATTCCAGGTATCTCTTGCTCTTTGCAACCACAATAATGGAGAAGACTGCTGACTTGGAAATGGTTCAGAAGACAATCATTGACACCCTCCACAAAGAGGGTAAGTCACAGAAGGTCATTACTGAAAGGTGTGTCTGTTCACAGAGTGCTGTATCAAAGCATATTAAATGCAAAGTTGACTGGAAGAAAGAAATTGGGTAGGAAAAGTTGCACAAGCAAAAGGGATGACCGCAAGCTTGAGAATACTGTCAAGCAAAGCGCGATTCAAACACTTGGGAGAGCTTCACAAGGAGTGGACTGAAGCTGGAGTCAGTGCATCAAGAGTCACCACACTCAGACGTCTTTAGGAAAAGGGCTACTAAGCAACTTCTGAAACAGAAACAACGTCAGAAGCATCTTACCTGAGGAGAAAAAGAACTGGACTGTTGCTCAGTGGTCCAAAGTCCTCTTTTCAGATTAAAGTAAATTTTGCATTTCATTTGGAAATCAAGGTCTGGAGTCTGGAGGAAGACTGGAGAGGCACAGAATCCAAGCTGCTTGAAGTCCAGTGTGAAGTTTCCGAAGTCCGTGATGATTTGGGGTGCCGTGACATCTGCTGGTGTTGGTCTATTGTGTTTTATCAAGTCCAAAGTCAATGCAACCGTCTACCAGGAGATTTTGGAGCACTGTATGCTTCCATCTGCTGACAAGCTTTATGGAGATGCTGATTTCTGTTTCCAGCAGGAATTTAGCACCTGCCCACAGTGCCAAAACCACTTCCAAGTGGTTTGCTGACCATGATATTACTGTGCTTGATTGGCCAACATGCCTGACCTGAACCCCATATGGAATCTATGGGATATTTTCAAGAGAAAGATTAGAAACAGTTGATCCAACAATACAGACAAGCTGAAGGCTCAATAGTGCATAAATGAGCATACTTTAAAGAACTTGAACTTTTCTGTTTTGCAAATCCTTTTTTTGATCTTAGGAAATATTCTGATATTTTGAGATACTGGATTTTTGACTTTCAAGAGCTGTAAGATCTAATCATCAAAATTAAAAGAAAAAAAAATGTTTTAATTGTTTTACTTTACATGTAATGTATCTAGAATATATGAAATTTTAACTTTTTGAAATGTTACCAAAAAAAAAAGAACTTTTTCATGATATTCTAATTTTTTGAGATGCACCTGTATATATATATATATATATATATATATATATGACCCTGGACCACAAAACCAGTCATAAGTGTCCATTTTTCGAAATTGAGATTTATACGTCATCTGAAAGCTGAATAAATAAGCTTTCCATTGATGTATGGTTTGTTATGATAGGACAATATTTGGCCGAGATACAATTATTTGAATATCTGGAATCTGAGGGTGCAAAAAATCTAAATATTGAGAAAATCGCCATTAAACCTGTGCAAATGAAGTTCTTAGCAATGCATATTACTAATCAAAAATTAAGTTTTGATATATTTACACTAGGAAATTTACAAAATATCTTCATGGAACATGATCTTTAATCAATATCCTAATGATTTTTGGCATAAAAGAAAAATGGATAATTTTGACCCATACAATGAATTTTTGGCTATTGCAACAAATATACCCCAGTGACTTAAGACTGGTTTTGTGGTCCAGGGTCACATATGTGTGACACAACAATGTATATAAGTGTAGCCATTAAAGGGATAGTTCACGACAGTACCACGCATGTGTGTGGTGCTTCTGATCCAGGATTTGGCGTTCTGACGTAGAACCCGGATGTGCTGTGCCTTGTTTGCAAACAGAGAATTGCACACGCATGTGTTGTGGTACTGTCATGAATGAAAAGACTGACACGGAAAAGAAAAAATTGTTCAATAAAATCATTACTTTTGTTTTTTCCGCTGCACAAAAAGCATTCTTGTAGTTTCATAAAATTAAGGTTGAACCACTGATGTCACATAGACTACTTTATCAATGTTCTTACCACCTTTCTTGGCCTTGAATGTGGTAGCTCCTTTGCTGTCTATGCAGTTTCAGAAAACTCTCGGAATTATCAAAATTATCTTAATTTGTGTTTCAAAGATGAACAAAGGTCTTAGGGGTTTGGAACGACATGACGGTGAGTAATTAATGACAGAATTTTCATTTTTGGGTGAACTATTCCTTTAAAGTATACCTGAATGTATCAAAGTTTAGCCTTAAAACATGTTTGGAGTCTATGCATTCAACTTAGTATAGTCTAGAAATGGTTTGAAAAGTGAATAATTTAGGTGAAATATTAAAGACACTGTTAAAAGTGTGAACTTAAATAAGAGTGTAACAACAAATAAGAGTGGCCCATACTGTGGCTAGCTGTGATCCCAACAGCCAATCATGTTGCTGGACTAGAAAGGCACCAATTTGCAAATCCTTCCTGCTCAGGAAGGATTAAAGGGTTCAAAAGAACTGAAGTAGAACAACATCAGATGCAGAAACTGAACTGAAACAAATAAGTTCTGATAAAAGGAAAGACTGGGGAGTTCAGCAACAGTTTTGACCTTAGTGTAACTGTTTCAATAGTGTAACTATTTTTGGTCTATGCAATGTCATTATCTTTCTGTGTTTGCCTACAATATAAAACCACTATATAACCACTATTGTAAAGCATCCTTTGAGGTCTGAAATAGAGGTTGACCGATTGATCGATTTTTGGCATTTTTTAATTAATCGGCATCGGCCAATTGTGCTGCAAATTAGGCCGATTTATAGGCAGGCGCATCTGCGGGCAGCTAAGTGTTGTTGTGGAACGCTGTACCAGAGAATCTCTCCTAGCTGCATGAGATGGAGCAGCTCACACTCTGCAACAGCACCTTGTTCACACACAGCTTCAGCTAATGATGGCAGGGGAAAACAGACCATTTCAAAAGTGTAATTATGTTTTATCCTACTAAAACTGATCCTGGAAAGTTATTATATTCATAAGTGCAACAAGTTATTTCTCATTTGCATGTGAAAGTAGAAACACATGCAATTCAGACGAAACCTCTAGGCTGACTATAACATGCACGTTAACTTTCCTCGTGAAATGTGTCTGTGGGTCCGACAATAGCCTTCACGATGTCATCGCTCATGGCCAGTGCACTCTTAAGCAGTTATGAGCAGCAGGCTGTGAAACTCTTTTATTTTTGTTATCGCTATGGCCATTTGACTTATAGCAGTGTCCAGTGTTTCTCACACATAATAATATCAAAACTGACCACCACAAACAGATTTTCCAAAAGGCTTAAACTTTGGTGAATAAACTGAGCACTGCATGTTTCAAAATTAAAATGCACGACGGGTGTATTTATATGAATGTATCTTTACTTGTATGTAAAAGAACTGACCATCATCAGAAAAGCTTCGATATCATTTTCATTTTGTCTTTCCTGTAATGCCTGATAAAGTTGCGTCTGTGAGCGCAGCGCTTTTTTGATTACAGCTGTTACCGGGGAAACCTCTATATTTCTCCTGCTCCAACAGCGCTTCCTGCTTGCAGAGAATGAATTTGCATTTGCAAGTCTGTGGGAAACACTGGTGTCTGTCAGCAAACATAAACAAAAAGCATGCTTCAGAACTGTGTTGAGAAGGTGCTTATGTTTTGAGCCATGTATTATTACTACAGCGCCGTGAAAAGGTTTTGTGAATCAAGAAATCACTTAAATAGAACCTGACAAATTGAAGCATGCTTAAAGAGCAGGGGCATAGCAGCCACGTTCAAACATACACACTGTAAGTATGCGTTTTGTCATGATGACACTATTAACACAATCAAATTTCCATGTTATGATTTAACCTACTGTAACGCCGCATCTAAAGTTACACTGGATGCGAGCGATGCGACCATGAGACTCGACAAAAGACAATAGAACCCGTTAAGAACCTCGTCACGTTGCGCCACTTTTGTGGCGCCATGCTGCTCGCATCCGGGGTAGAATTATCCTTTCCCAAGTCCAACTGTTGAGAATTAAGATAAAAGTTATTGTTCAAGTGTGGTGTAAGTGAAATATTGTCCATAAAATATCTTTATTTCATAAAACGTATATTTTATTTCATCAGAAAATATGTCCACAGTGGTCTCAAAGTCCCAAGTCCTGAAGTTATTTTTCAAATTTGAGTATGATATCATAAAATAGGTTCCTGTACGCTATCATGGCATGTTCCCAAAATTGCAGCTAGGGTGCTCTAAAATGCCAATGGTATTCTATTTAGAATTTATTACATGAATATACTTACTTTGTACATTATGTACATAATTTCTTTGCCTTTGAGGGTCACATCACCAGACAGCTGTCCCCCTCACTTTTAAAATGGCTGCTACGCCCCTGTTAAAGAGCAACACATCATGCCGCGATCTAAAGAAATTCAAAAACAGATGAGAAACAAAATAGTTGACATGTATCAGTCTGGAAAGGGTTATAAAGCCATTTCCAAGGCTTTGGGACTCCAGCGAAGCACGGTCAGAGCCATTATCCACAAATGGAGAAAACTTGGAACAGTGGTGAACCTTCCCAGGAGTGGCCAGCCTACCAAAATTACAAGAGCGCAATGATGACTCATCCAGGAGGTCATAAAAGAACCCAGAACAACATCTAAAGAACTGCAGGCCTCACTTGCCTCAATTAAGGTCAGTGTTCATGATTCAACAATAAGAAAGACACTGGGCAAAAACGGCATCCATGGGAGAGTTCCAAGGCAAAAGACACTGCTGACCAAAAAGAGCACAAAGGCTTGTCTCACATTTGCCAAAAAATATCTTGATTATCCCAAAGGCTTTTGGGCAAATATTCTGTGGACTGATGCGACAAAAGTTGAACTTTTTGGAAGGTGTTTCCCGTTACATCTGGCGTAAAACCAACACAGCATTTCATAAAAAGAACATCATACCAACAGTCAAACATAGTGGTGGTTGTGTGATGGTCTGGGACTGCTTTGCAGCTTCAGGACCTGGATGACTTGCCATAATTGATGGAACCAAGAATTCTGCACACTATCAGAAAATCCTGAAGGAGAATGTCCGGCCATCAGTTTGTGACCTCAAACTCAAGCGCACTTGGGTTATGCAGCAGGACAATGATCCCAAACACACCAGCAATCCACCTCTGAATGGCTCAAGAAAAACAAAATTAAGGTTTTGGAGTGGCCAAGTCAAAGTCTGGACTTAAATCCGATTGAGATGCTGTGGCATGACCTTAAACACTCCATATATGCTTGAAAACCCTCCAATGTGGCTGAATTAAAACAATTCTGCAAAGAAGAGTGGGCCAAAATGGCCAGCGACGTGAAAGACTCATTGCCAGTTATCGCAAATGCTTGTTTGCTGTTGTTGCTGCAAAGGGTGGCACATCCAGTTATTAGATTTAGAAGGCAATTACTTTTTCACATAGTGTCAGGCAGGTTTGGACAGCTTTTTCTCTTAATAAATGAAATCATTATTTCAAAACTGCATTTTGTATTTACTTGGGTTATCTTTGTGTAATATTAAAATTTGTTTGATGATCTGAATCATTCAAGTGTGACAAATATGCAAAAAATAAAAAAATAAAAACTTTCACACACCACTGTCTATAATATATACATATATATATTCTGCACACTATCAGAAAATCCTGAAGGAGAATGTCCGGCCATCAGTTTGTGACCTCAAACTCAAGCGCACTTGGGTTATGCAGCAGGACAATTTGTAAAACATCAGAAAGATTAACCTGGGTTGACCTGGGGAGACCAGCCACAAAAACATTCTTCATTTCCATTGTACTCACAAAATGTGAAGATAAACAGTTTTCAAGATTATTTTCACTCTTGAACACAGAGAAAAGTAAAACAAAACAGCTTTGGTTAAAGAAAATATTAAATTTTTCACCCATTGAATGTGTGAAAGCACTAAAAGTGGATTAACAAAGGAACTGAAATAGCAAAGTAAGGTATTTTGTATGTGATGACTGTATTATTGAACAGTAGATATTGAACAGTGACTTGTATTCTTTTATTCCAGCCACATTAATCCAAACTAAATTGTCTGAGTGCTTGCTGGCATGTACAGCGGCTAGATAATGGCTGTTTGGCTGAAGTGCTTACCTGCAATTTCTCTGCCAGTGTAATATGATTATCCAAGCATGACTTTACAAGGACTGTGTTTTCCATGAGGGTTCACAGGTCAAGAAAGTCCTGCTCATGAAGTGATATAATCTCCATCCACCACAGTGAGGTGTCCACTGGGCATATACAGCATTTTCATCATAATTTCTCTTCACGTGGAAACACTGGTCAGTGGAAGGTTATCGTGTTTTAACCGAAGAGGACCGTGCGACTGAGCATCTGCAGTTTTTATTAGAGCCCATATCAAAAGCGATCACAGCCGTTCAATCACAGTCTGTACAGATATGGTTCTGGAAGAGACAGCCCAGAGTGCATTAGCTCAGAAACGAAAAAGTGACTTGGCATCATTTCAAACATTACTTAACGAAGGCCTGTGTTGATGCTCAACATCAGTAACAAGGAATACCCTTCCTATTAATGACCACCTTCCTCACTTTTTTTTTTTTTTTGTCCATTAGGGAGCTAGCTTTCAATAAGTCCCTTCATCTTTATTGACTGACTTTTTTTTTTCTTTCTTTCTTTTTTTTTTTTTTTTATTGAAGAAACCAGAAAGACCTTATGGAAAAAACAAAACAAAAAACAATGGTGATCATCGAAAGACCACTGAATAGTCTCCTCGCTCTTGAGTACTGCTCCTTTGAATCTATTAATATTCTTGTCTGATTTAAGCTAGGTGACTGTTAAAACGGATCAAACCCTGACACTCTAAAGTAAGTGATATGGTATAGAAGCAAGTATTAGGTTAAACCCAATTATAAATCAACTTCCATGGATCTGCTCTGTTAAATCAAATTGTCCTCAATTTGGTTGCATGACTAAATGACACTGAGAAATTTTCACCAGTTAGATTTGCTGGTGAGGAGTATGTCTATGCTGGTTCAGCAGCTGGACTAGCAACAAACCAACACTAAAGAATATAACCCAGCTCTGACCAGCTAGAAATTCTAATTGGTCTGAAGTTGTTTATAAACTTTAACATCAGACACTCTAGAATGAAAACCTGACTTGAATTATATGAACTTCTGCAACCCCCTAGACTAGTTTGATCTCAACTTTAGTTGTATTGTACTGTACAGAAGAAAAGTTGTACAGTAATGAACCCACCTTGAAATGACCCACTGTGTTTTGCTCTGCTCTTTTGAAATAAGAGGTGCATAATTGCTCTAGTGAACATTATTTGAAAGATTATGGGCCCTAACCTTCACAGACTATGCTATTATGAATGTAGAGAATGAGGGAGAAAGATATCACTGTGATACAATCATACCATTGGGGATTCTGAAGGACAAAGTTATGCCATTCAATCAGAAAAACAATGTATCTGTCGAGGTCACCAAAACTTGACTGCTTGAAATGAACGTATAAGGATTTGGGTTCAAAGAAAGAAAAGCGATGCTTCAGATGTCTGAGATGAGTGGATACTAAAATCTTTTGTCTCTGTGCTCTTTTGAAAGTCGCAATGCGGTTCTCATAGTCAGTTTTATTAGGCCGTGTTTTACTTTTTAAGTTCTATGAATGTTGTTCTCAGCAGCACCAAATATCCTTCCACTGTACCTGAAATAAATTCAGTTCGCCACACATCTCTCAACTAAAAAAAAGTACAATTTACTGCAGTGTGTTGACTGTATATTTCATTAAGCAATGTAATGCTACTATATGTACAAAAATCTGCTTTGTACCTTAAAATGTACCAATTACCACCATGATAATATAGGTGGTGAAATAGACACCCACATGATGAGTTAATCGTAAGTGGCCTGTCCATAAAACATAGCCAATACTTACATATAGATGGTGGAAAGGTTTATACACATCAGGGTAACACACAACACTAAAATAATTAAATAAATGTTAACTAAATATCAGAAAATGTAACACAAAACATCCTAATGTAAGTTACTGACACCAAAAATAAAACTATTTAAATAAAATATATTCATATTTGATGTGTCACACAGTTATTTTAGTTGCCAGTTGCCACTGTCGCCTCTGGCTTGCTTAGTTGGGGACACTCAGTATTCACTAATATTATTAAATTGATTATACAGACTCTACTAGATGAGAACTGAACTGTGCTGAATGATGACATTGCTGTTTTCTACAGGGCTTCTTTACAGCTGAATTGAACTACTTTCATAATTTATGATCTTTACACAGTTATTGAGTGGAACTGAATCAACACTGAACTGACCTCAGCTAAACAATGACACTATAGCTTTTTGTTGTTGTTGTTGTTGTTGTTTTTAGAGCTGCTTTACAGCAGAATTTAACTCTGTTTGCATAACTGAATCATGATTTCCTGTTTTTCTGTAAAGCTGCTTTGAAACAATGTGTATTCTATAAAGCACTACATAAATAAAGGTGACTTATGTATTGTGAAAAGTCCTATATAAATAAATGTTGGAAAAATATAATGTCATGTTGCCTAGCCATAATTAATTCATTCAAAATGTATGTAGCAGACAGTGGGTTTTAGTTGTGTAAAGCAAATTCCAAATGTCACATTGTTTTGTCCTATTTATGCTTTATTTCTGTTTTTTTTTCACTACCTCCATATTACATTTGTCATAAGCTCTAGGGTACCTTTGACTCATGTAATTTTAGAACTAATGGTCTTTTTTCCACGAAGAAGACTCATTCCCTGAATTGAACCCTCCCAAAAATAGCCTACACAGAGTGAATCATGAATTGGCCACCAGGTGAAACATTTGTCATCCTGTAAAAGGGTGAGCACACCACTGGTGACCACCACTGGTGTAGTCACAATATATTGGTATATCCATCACATGGCTCGGCAAGCCCCAGCTCTCCTTGACTTGCAGTACAAGTGCATCAATCATGAAGCGGCAACTCTCTTGGTCTGCCATGGAATAGGATTCCTGACAGAGCTCCATTCTACAAGCCCACATTTTTTCACAGCTTTCTTCTCCTGATTCTTCTGACAAGCTAAGCCATACTCAAGGATACTCAAATTGTGTAGCCTGGGAGCCACTTTTAGATGTGTTGTGGTGATAGCCCCATACCATCTTCATCATATCTTTCTTATTACATTTGTTAGTTAGGGGCCAAGCTCCGAGGGTGTGTAACCCCAGTTGCAACTGTTGGCCTGAGCTTGACTTGAGCGTTTTTCTAAATTTCAGTTATAAAAATAATATAAAAAATAAAAATAAATATATAAATATAAATAAATGCAAATAAACAATATAAAAACCAATCACAGCAATACTTTTCAATTTAAAAACAAAATGTTGGAATATCATAATAGCCCGCATGGCAAAGAAATGATAAATCACTGCCATTACACACACACACACACACACACATATATGTATAACAACTCAAATCAATTTCTTTGAACATCTTTAGTTCATACAGCTAAAGTATACTGTGGGAACTGCTTTTAATTGGATTTACCGCTCCATTTTGTGTTGATTTGTCTGTTTTGGTCCTTGAGGCTTCAACATGTTGTATATCTTTGCTGGTATACACTAGAAACAACTCGGAGTGGCATGACAAAGCTACAACACTGACATTACAATGAACAGAGCTGTTGACACTGCATTAATCGACGTGCCCACCTGACAGCTCCGTTTATTATAAGGGGAGCATCAGATTGTGGTTGCTGTTGTGGGCAGGACTGTGAGAGCCAAAAAAATAAAATAAAATAAAAACATCTAAGCTGAAGCCTGTCAACCAGGCAGTGTGCAGACAGTGATTATATACAGCACAGCAGCACAAAGGATAACAGTAATTCTTCAATTTGTTTCTCTTGATGTTCCAGTCAAAGGAAAATATGTGTCCAGCTAAAAAGGACTGAGTCTCTCAACTCTGTTTTTATTATAATATGAATTCTTGAGGACAATACATATTATAATCTCTTCAAACTACTTAATAACAATTAAATTTCCCCTTTCTGCAATAAAATAATAAAAGGAATTCACAAAACTAAAAATCAAAATAAAGCTACGCTTGAATAATTCCATGGACGGACATTAGATGGAAAGATATAGGTCTTCATTAAGAAAAGCATCTTGTACAATGCATTTGCACCAGTTAAAGGTCTTGAGTGCTAGAAGTGAAAGCACAAGAAAAAGAGATCAATGTCCACAGCATCCTGCTAAATTACTGTACATACTGTAGCAACACCTTACAACACTATTCAAGAGTTATGCCTTAAACATTGCACTGGACGTATAACTGTACAAACAAAACTGATTTACTGTGTGGTTTGGTTGGAAGGCTCAATCACAGCTTCCACTCTTACCCAGATAAGTAAAGGAGTTTGTTATTCGATTATGCATACCAAATTCAGAAGAAACCAGAGACACATGTGATGTGACCACACTACATTTGCAGTATGAATGCTAGTGAAGGAATGTCAGACACTTTTATTCATTTTCACACAAATCATGATTACAGGGTAGATGTAATCCTGATTTGTGCTATATCTGTTTATGACCTCAAAATACTTTTACCAAAGTGATTTATTTGTAAACTAATGCATTTTAATGTTTGCGTTACATAACTAATTCCACATAAGATTTTTCTGATGCAATAAAATTTCTTATTGGGAAACCAGTATAGCATAGCACTTGCAGATGCAGAGTACTCAGAGATGTGGCTGTGGACAGGTGAGCATGAGATCAGCAGACACTGTCCTTCAGGCTTTAGCCAGCATTCCTTTCAGTTATACACTCTCTATATTAGACTTTTTTTGTTCAGGTTTTCATGATCAGATCTTTTGCGCCATGTCAATAAATATTTCAAAGTACAATGCCATCTTCTCTAGTACCATCGAAAGTCTTCAATTCAAGATTTTTTTTAATATGACAGATGAGCTACAGTAAGATGTTGACGACAACAAGTCAAAAGCAACACTGCCATGAAACTAACAGTTTTATCTTAAAGATGGTTTTATGCAAATGTCTATTCTCAGCTTTAGCTGGATTTTTGTCTATTGGCATGAAGCCACTTATTGCATTAAAGCTGCATAACTTTTCCGGTAACAATACATTTTCCAGTGTCACATGATATTTCACATGCAGCTTTGCTGCAAAGCAAGTTGATCAAATGTTTCTGTTAACATATAACATATAAAACACACTTTGATGATCCTCAAACTGTTTAAGAGTATGTTTTGTGGACTGATGAGATGAAAGTGGAACTGTTTAGAAGATAGGGGTCCCATTAAATCTGGTGTAAGCCAAACACTGAATTCACCAAAAGAACATAATATCTACGGTCAAGCATGGGAAGCACGGTCGAGGGAACCGTGAATTCTGCTTTATACCAGAAAATCCTAAAGGAGAAAATGTCTGTTATTCAGTCTGTAAATTGAACCTCAAGTAGATTATTCAGCAAGATAATGATCTAAAAGCATACCTCTGAAAGGCTCAAAAACAGAAAGAAAAAAGTTCTGGAGTGGCCTAGTCAAAGTCCTGACTTGATCCCAAACCCAACTGAGATGCTGTGGCAGGACTTTAAATGGGTAGTTCATGGTCGAAAACCCTCCAATGTGGCAGAACTACACAAAGAAGTGTGGGAAAAAAATTCCACCACAGTGCTGTAAAAACATTGTATGTATGTTTGTAAATACTGTATGTCTTTCCTCAGGTTGCTTTTGTTTTCTGTTGTATTTAGTTTGAAGATCTAAACTAGGGCTGGGCGATTTATCTCATGCAATATGCATGCGCATCTCGTCAGTAAAACCGGCTCCTTGATTAGCGGTAAATCCCCATCACCTGTTTTCAAATGGAGCAGCATTTAATACACGGAGCCGTAGTTCACTGAGAAGCTACGCAATCTCGCGTTCATTATCGAAGGCGATTCATCTGCGATAATGAACGCGATATTGCGCCAGCTTCTCAGTACGGCTCATTCTGTCATGCCGCTCCGACGAAAACAGGTGATGGGGATTTACCGCTAATCAAGGAGCCGGTTTTACAGACGAGATGCGCATGCATACTGCATGAGATAAATCGCCCAGCCCTAATCTAAACTATCTACCAAGTCTAAAATAAGAAAAGGGCAATTTAACAGCACTGTATAATTTTTAGTTGTGTTTAATGTAAATTTAAATTAACTGTGTATTACTAGCCTGTAGCTTGGCAAACTACATTTCCATTTTGCATAGTGTGCTTGCTACTGAGGACCTCACACTACCTCACACTACTCCTAATATCGTTAAAATACATAAAACCATCTTTGGTAAATCCAGTCATCTGTTCTTTTCCACAAGCGCTCATAATAGCAATCCCAGTACTTGCCCAAACTGATTGGATCTTTTCATTTTCACAACTACTTTCCAGTTTGTTTGTTTTTTTGTACATTGTGCATCAGGCAGTCAGTGGACAGACAGCATCCGGTCTGTGGCAGCGCCATCTGAGCATTAGACTTTGGACAATTTCAAAGGCACAGTCCGCGATTATGCTTCCACCTAAAATTCCTTTCCCACAGCGCAAGGATTCTCTTAGCATACAGTCTATCAAGCATTTAAAGAAAAAGCGGTCTAGCGTGTGAGGTTCAACATATGTAAGTCAAGCAGACTTAAAATGAGGGCATATATATTATGCCACCCCCTCAGATCTAACCTGAGACCTCCACTGCATCAACAAAAAAAGATTATGTGGGGAAGTTAAACAACACCCTTACGGCAAAAATTCGAGAGGCATTTTTCATAGAAGAGAAACCTGCTGCATACAAGCACACAAAATGTGTATAACAATTTAAAAAGCATAAGAAAATCTAACAAAGCCCTGTATTTAACGTACTGAGAGCAGAAAACAGGTAAAGCTAGTGCAAACATTACATGACTTTTGCACACTTTTGTATTCTCAGGCAAATTTCAGAGATGAATATATATATATATATATATATATATATATATATATATATTTTTTTTTTTCATTTAAATGTTTAGTTTTGAAATGTTGTTGTATGCATTTGTCATTTTTATTTAATTTCTTTATTTTCTTAAATGTGTGTGTATATATAGTATTTACAGAGTTTTGACTTTTAGTTTTAGTTTTCTTTTTCTTATTTGTAAGTTGCTTTGGATAAAAGTGTCTGCTAAATGACTAAAAGTAATATATATATATATATATATATACACAGTATATATATATATATATATATATATATATATATATATATATGTGTGTGACCCTGGACCACAAAACCAGTCTTAAGTACAGCTTTAGAGACATATTTTAGCAATAGCCAAAAATACATTGTTTGTGTCAAAATGATTGATTTTTCTTTTATGCCAAAAATATCATTAGGATATTAAGTAAAGATCATGTTCCATGAAGATATTTAGTAAATTTCTTACCATAAATATATCAAAACTTAATTTTTGATTAGTAATATGCATTGCTAAGAAATTCATTTGGACAACTTTAAAGGCAATTTTCTCAATATTTAGATTTTTTTGCACCCTCAGATTCCAGAGTTTCAAATAGTTGTATCTCGGCCAAATCCTAACAAACCATACATCAATGGAAAGCTTATTTATTCAGCTTTCAGATGATGTATAAATCTCAATTTTGAAAAATTGACACTTAAGACTGGTTTTGTGGTCCAGGGTCACATATATATATATATATATATATATATATATATATATATATATATAGGGTACAACGGGGCTAAAGGCACACCTTAAGAAAAAATATGCTATTCCCTGCACCTAAAATGCATAATTGCAGAAAAAATATATATGCTTGTATTGACCATTAATGGAGCAACAGATTTTGTGTGAAAATAAATCATACAAGTCATTTATTTTGTTTAAAAATCATATAAATGTATGAGGTGGCAAGGGGGGCCTTTTACCCCACACACGAGGTAAAAGGCTCACCAGCATGGGGTAAAAGGCACCCAGTATTGATACAAATACTTCAGCTAAATTAATTTTCTTTTTTTAAGTAATGTCTAAGTTAATACTTGTTCAAAACAATCACTTTAGCAAAGTTTGTACTATTTTCTGCTTATAAATTGCAATTCTAAATAAAATAATTGTTTTTTTTTTCAATAAATACACTGTCATTAAAATATGTTAATATAAAATATATATATATATATATTAAAATACAGAACCAAATCATTTTAAAAAGTAAAGATTCTGAAAGCACTGAAGGAGATCCCATAATAATTGAATATATATTTACAGTAGTAACAACACATGATATTTTATTATATGATATGATTAATATCATGTTTTTAAATATGATGGTTTCATTCTAAACATGGTGATTATCTCTAATATGGACACCCAACATAATATATGATAATATAACATATATATATATATATATATATATATATATATATTAATGCTGTCAAATGATTAATTGTGATTAATTGCATTCAAAATAAAATTTTTATTTACATGATATATGTGTGTGTACTGTGTATATTTATTATATATATATATATTTACACACACACACACACACACACACATACATGTATATATCTAAGAAAATTATGTTATGTTTATATATTAAATATATTTATAAAGAATATAAATTATATATATATATATATATATATATATGCATGTAAATACATGAAAATATTTTCAAAATATATACATGCATATGTGTGTATAATATATTCATAATAAATATACACAGTATGCACACATATTATGTAAACAAAAACGTTTATTCTGGATGTGATTAATCGTGATTAATCGCTTGCCAGCACTAATATATATATATATATATATATATATATATATATATATATATATATATATATATTTACATTTACATTTAGTTGTTAGCAGGTATTTTATCAGCGACTTACAAAGGACAATAGAAGCAATCAAAACCAACAAAAGAGCAACAACATGCAAGCATATGACAAGTCTCTAGGTTAGCCTAGCAATTTTGCATAGCAAGGTTTTTGTTTTTTTGTTTTTTCCAAGGAAAACAAGTACATAGAATGAAAAAGCTAGTGTTAGTTTTTAAAGAAAAAGTAGCAGTTAGAGAATAAATATGTAGTTGATAGAGGTCAAGGGTGTGTGTGTTTTTTTTGTTGTTAAAAGAAGACAGATAGATAAAATAGAATTAGAATAGAAAGTGATAGAGTTACAAGGGTCAAATAAAGATAGAACAGATGTGTTTTAGCCGTTTCTTGAAGATGGCTAAGGATTCAGCTACTTTCGGATTGAGTTAGGCAGGTCATTCACCAAGGTGGGAACGAGTGAATGAAAAAGTCCGTGAAATGATTTTGTGCCTTTTTGGGATGGCATTCATCATTCACTTGCAGAACGCAAGCTTCTAGAGGGCACATATCTGAAGTACTGAATTTAGGTAAAGGGGTGCAGAGCCAGAGGTGGTTTTTTAGGCAAACATTAATGCCTTGAATTTTATGTGAGCAGCTATTGTTAGCCAGTGCAAACTGATGAACAGAGGTGTGACGTGCGTTCTTTTCGGTTCATTAAAGATTAATCTTGCAGCGGCATTTTGGATTAATTGTAGATGTTTGATGGAATGGCTGGAAGACCTGCCAAGAGAGCATTGCAATAGTCAAGTCTGGACAGAACAAGAGCTTGAACAAGAGCTTGAGTTGTGTTGTATGTTCTGAAAGAAAGGGCCTGATCTTCCTAATGTTGTATAAAGCAAATCTGCTGGAATTTTAGCAATTTGGTCTGAGAAATTCAACTTATCATCAATCACAACTCTCAAAGGTTTCTGCCTGTTTTTGAAGGAGTTATGGTTGATGAGCCTAACTGGAAGGTGAAATTGTCATGAAACGATGAGTTTGCTGAAATTACAAGCAGTTCTGTCTTAGCTAGGTTGAGTTGAAGTTGATGGTCCTTCATCCAACAAGAAATGTCTGAAAGACATGCTGAGATGCGAGCAGCTATCGTCGGATCATCAGGATGGAATGAGAGGTAGAGTTGAGTGTCATCAGCATAGCAGTGATATGAAAAGTCATGTTTCTGAATGACAGAACCTAGTGATGTCATGTAGACAGAGAAGAGAAGTGGTCCAAGAACTGAGCCCTGAGGCACCCCAGTAGCTAGATGTTGCAACTTGGATACCTCACCTCTCCAAGATACCTTGAAGGACCTATCTGAGAGGTAAGACTCAAACCATTGGAGTGTGGTTCCTGAGATGCCCTTTCTCAATAGGGTTGACAGGAGGATCTGGTGGTTGACTATCAAAAGCAGCGGACAGATCCAGCAAGATAAGTAACGAAGACTTGGAAGCTGCTCTTGCAAGTCTTAGGGCTTCAACAACTGAGAGCAAGGCAGTTTCGGTCGAATGTCCACTTCTGAAGCCAGATTGGTTGCTGTCCAGGAGGTTGTTCTGTGTGTGAAAGGCAAAGACTTGTTTGAACACAACTCTTTCAAGTGTTTTTGCAATGAAAGATAGAAGGTAAACCGGACTATAGTTCCCTAAAAGAGTTGGGTTAAGAGTGGGTTTCTTAAGAAGTGGGGTTATACGAGCCTGTTTAAAAGCTGAGGGGAAAACTCCAGTATGAAGGGAGGTGTTAACGATGTGAGTGAGCGCAGGTACAACAGCAGGAGAAATGGCTTGAAGGAGATGAGATGGAATAGGATCAAGCGGACAAGTAGTAGGATGACTGGAAAGGATGACTTTAGAGACTTCTGCTTCAGAGAGTGGGGAGAAGGATGTGAACGAGTGTATGTTTGCTGGTAAGATGTGTTTGACAGTTTGAGGTGTGTATATATATATATATATATATATATATATATATGTGCTGGATGTGTAAAAGAAAACCACAGGGGACAGTGGGTACGAGCAAAGGGACAGTTGGTACCAAAGTATTTTCTAGCTATCCTGCAGTGTGACTGCTGCTTTGTTGTATAACGAAGAATAAATAGGAACATTCCATTCACTTTTACATATTACTGTACTATCAAAATTACCTAAATTATTTTATTAAGAAGAACCAAAAATCAACCTTTTCAACCCACAAAAGATCCCAGATAAGACGAAGTGAGGATTCTATAAGAGATTTCTTGGGTTTGTGTGGTATCGTTGCTATTCTGCATGCATAAGAAGATGTTGGAACAGACAAACATACAGTACAGTAACTTATGATTGATTAATGCAAATTACAAAAAAAAAAAAAAAACAGAAATATCCTGTTCTGATGATATAATGATTTGCATGCACATGGTGAAAGACACTAGGCACAGGTTTCTTTCAGACTTCTCTTTAGACTGGGCTACAGTGTCATGGGAAATAAGCCCTCTCTGGTTCTATTTGTGTATGTGCTATGTCTGATTATCTGATTATCTGATAGTCTGATTATCTTTCAAAAGACAGGTAATTTTGGGGTTATTTTGTCCCCAATATAAAGTGAAGTCCAGGAAATTTTAGCTGGCACTTTGCTACTTCAGAGTTGTTGATGTTCCATGTAGCACCTGCATAAAATGTATCCAAAAACCAAAGAATGTGGTGTCAAAGTAGCCCAGCATATGTTAACTATTAAAATTATTTAGGAAAAAAATGCATAATATTAAAGATATTTATAGTTTCTATTAATGTAGTGTTTTATAGACAATTTAGCATTATGTGATTAATTTATAATAAATCAAAAGAGGTCTCTCCTTTTTTTCTTATTGCATTACATAATGAAACTGGATGAGCTCATTGTCAATTTATTTTCCCCTAATTGTATTTTTGCTTTTTTTCCCCCTGAATTTGAATGTGTGCAAAGGATTGTGGGTGTTGGAGTACATGAAGTACTTGATGAATCCTTCAAAATAAGCCGAATGAAGAATGCAAAATAAAGGCTGCTTTCAAAGGATCCTTCTAATTGAGACGGCCTTCGGTGGCACCTGATGGCATGGCAGCCTAGATATGCAGTCCTTTTTTGATGCAGCCTTCTTATTGAGAAGCATGCATTAAATGGTTTTCAGTCTGACAATAGTCAATCATTACTTGCAAAAACAATAATATTTAAATTAAATATAAATAGAGACAAATTTTTCTGGTCCTTCTCTTATAAAACAGCATTTATTTTGTTGTACTTTTCAAATGTAACTCACTCCAAAATTAACTTTTAATGGCAAACTCTAAAAGATTAGTGGACATTTGTGGAAGAAGAAGAGGTTTGAGGACATCAATTTTGAGTCATAAATCCACCAAACTGGCTTTTGAGTTGATATGTGTTACCCGCCAGGGTTGATTTTCATCCGCATTTTGAATAGTGTTAATTTCAAACCCCTTTTGTACTGCAGATAACAGCTGATATTTTCACAGAAACATACAGTACAATACAATGCAGCGAATGATGTGCCTGTGTGGGAGAGATGGAGGGGAAAATTAAGATGAAGGTGTAAAGATTAGCAGTGTGCCCTCTGGATCGAACTCCTCTCATTCTTTCCAAACCTGTGCACCTTATTTTTCAAAAATGATTATGCCAACCTCAACGAAATGTGAAAATAATGAAGGTGACAAGTTGATGAATTAACGAATTAGACGAAAAGACACTGGGCAATTGTAGCTGTATGATGCTTCATTGGTCACAAGGATTGTTCATATGCAGCAGTGTCGTAGACTCAAACTCTTACAAACACAGCTGAGCTAGTGAAAGAACCTATGGCTACGCTCCATTCAATCAATATGAAATAGCAGCAAACCCATCTTACCAAACAGTGAATAGCATGTGATCCAGCATAATATTGATTCAGTCTATTAAAGCAGTACACCCTGATGGGCTTCACTGTGTGACTTAGAAGAGAAATGCCACTTTGGCTGAATAGACGCTTTGTAATTGTGTAAAGAATAATGTCATAATATTGAAAAATGTAAAAGTGCTAACTGGTTAATAGACCCACATGAGCAAATCAGCATGCTATTTGCAAACATATATGCACAACAAACATTTGCATGTTGGACATCATGTGTGAGAGTGTCTGCTTGCTTGTTTATATACTGTACATTTATATGTAACACTGTGGAACTGGCAAATGCTGGGATTTGTCACACCTGGGCAATTAGGACTATTTAGACATTTTGCTGCTGTTATAAGGATGTAGTCAATTAGTAGCTGCTGGTAACCAAAGATATACAGTAGGGCTCTGCTCTAGCTAATGTCCTGCAGAGGCTGGTGGATTTGATATTAAGTTGGAGCTAAAGGATAGTGTAAACATAAATAAAAATACTTGTCTGAAACATTTTTGTTGTTTCTAAGCCTTCTTCCTGCTGTGGAACACAAAAGAAGATATTTTGAATAATTTTTCAGCATTTTTTTCCCACATGTCAAGTCAATAGTGTCCAAAACAACATGGGACTCCACTGACTTGCATTGCATAGACAGTTTTTTTTTTTTTTTTTTTTTTTTCCAGAATTATTTTTGCGTGAACGATCCCTTTAATGCTACTTGACAAAGTATATTTAATAGTCCTTGGAGTTAAACTGTGTGAGTGTATGTATACAGACACACATCCCACATTTACATACCTACCTACATACATACATTTTACATTTAAATATATATGAATGCAGCCTTAAGAAATGTATCCAATTAAATTAAAACCAGTCTAATTATTTATAGGATGTCCCGAAGTTGCTAATAGACACTTAAAAGAAAAAAAAAATTGTTAGGCCTTAAATGGACTGGAACCTTCATATCTGTCTGATCTTTTGATCTCAAACTTTTACTGGTCCCTAGGACTATAGGCTGAAGAAAAGGGGTGACCGAGTTGTAATCTGGGTCTTAATGGGGCTGGTCTAAGCATTAATTGCAAGTGTTTGTGTTGTGTTTTAATTTTGGACTGTTTTGCTTTTTTCTAGCTTTTTTGAAAAAAAAGAAAAAAAAAAAAAAAAAAAAAGATTAAGAGGATTATGTTTGATTTTAGCATACCTCCTTCAGGACCGTAACCACCATAGACAATGAGGATGACAAGTCCACCCTGTAATTAGAAATGGCCAACCTGTCCTTGCAATGTTTTATATTCTGGATTCTGCTCTGTATGTTGCTGGCAACAAAATGTTTCTGCTAAACTTTTAAAAGTTAATTTTTTAGATTGGTCTACCTCAGTGTCACGTTTATGTTCCTGTTCGGTTCCTGTTTTTCCTTATTTGGTCATGTTCCTGTGTTGCTTGATTAGTTCATTTGGTTCCACCTGTGCTGATTAATTATCTCGTTTGTCTCAGTTCATTTAAGCCCTGTTTTCTCCCTAGTTCCAGTGTCCTGTATTAGTTTGATCTTATATGTTTGTGGTTATCCATTCTCCTGGTGATTCTCCTGAGTTTGAGCTGAAATTAAAGACTTTCTGTTGAATTACTCCTGTGTGCGCTTCTCTACAGCCACAAACTGTGACACTGAGAAGTCTAACAGCACTTATCAGTGTCAATTTGTTTTAAGCAGCATGTGATGCATGTAATTTGACTGAATGTGATGAGACAAAAACATTTACAGAGCGTATTCAACATATTAGGTATACGAATAAAAGTGTTAATGTGTGCATATTTTAATAATTTTGATTTAATAAAAATATTAAAGCGACTCAATTTAGATTTAATGTTGACTGAGCAAATTAAATCCATCAAAACTTTCTATATTGAGTGATATTAAAATGTTTGCATTGTGTGAAAAACAGTAAAGGATCATTTCTGTTGATAATTGTACACCTGTACAACTCTAGCACTCCATGCATCATTTATCCTTCACTTCATTGTTGCCAATTAAACACCTGCAAATCTAACTGTAGCGTTGACACATTTCCTTAAATGTCTTCTTTCAAGTGCTAGGCATCTGTACACTGTAAGTGGAAATATCAAGTAGGAATTTCCGTCATCATGTGGATTGCAATGTAGCATTACAGCCTTGCTCAAGAGTTATGCTCAGAAACAATCCCTTTTTAATCTGCTACTTTTTGGTCAGATGCTTAACTTAGGTGATGCAGCTTAGTGTTTCACAAACAATTTGTGTACACAAAACCATTTTTAGATACAAAAAGCCTGCGAGAGTTCTTTTTAGAGTGACCCTGTCCAAGTGGCAAATACTCAAGGGTGTCAAAGTGAAAGCTTTCTGCATATGTGACATGTCAATAGTGAGACTCGACACTGTAATTTAGGACATGATGGTGTAGCATAGATGACAGCAAGGTAATATCTTACTTTCCCATGCAACACTTGCAGCTCTTCTGTCAAGCACTCACACAGTCACTGAGGAATGCTTTATTGCCCAAATAATTATGCGATCCTTCAAAGCACACTTTGCAAAAAAAAAAAAAAAAAAAGCCAATGTAATGTACAAAATGAAGGTAGATAAGAGAAAACCACTATATTTCCATATTTGCTGACCTTCTTTATATAGACTGCCTGAAATGAAACTATGAGAATATTTCAAAATGACAACCAGGATTATTGTCCAAGATGAGTTTTCCTCTTCTATATTGCTTCAACGAAATTGACTTTTCCTCACATTTGAGGAGATAAGTGCTTTCAAGGACATACTATTTCATTAGTATGATTAACCATGCTATATCTTCCACCTCTATCCCAATCTTCAGGAAATTAAAACCTCAACAAATATAACAAATTTGTAGACATGTGGCTATGTAAGTCATCATTCCTTCAATGTGTTCTTGAGGGGAAGTTACAATGTTAGCTTAGGGGAGTTTGAAAAATATCCCTGAATTTGTACAAGGAACATTTGCTGATGTGTTGTATTGGCCTAAACTAGGGATGCACCGAATGTTCGGCAACCGAAATTAGCAAAAAAAAAACGAATAAATTGTACCGAACAATGATGTGATGTGATCAAATAGAGGTGCGCGCTAATGCAGCAGACATGCTACTATTACACTAGCGCATGTTTTAAAATCAAACCACTTAAAAATGCCAGAGAAAGGCGCAAAAATCATTACAAGCACCGACAGTCAGAGACTGTTTAGTGGTGCATATTATGTCTCCGATATGTTTTCTAATACACACACAAATTGCATGCAATCTTTTAGCGCTGCACGAGCTCACGGCGCTATCTGTTTGTTAGCCATGGTTCAAAGTTTAAAGCGCGAGGAAAATCTGCGCTGAAACAGTGTTACTCGTCAGTTCCTCACTAACATTTTTAGGAATTTTTACAAGGCATGGAGGTGACAATGTGATACATGCAACAAACATCTTCCTAAATTCTTAATGAGAATCATTTATAAATCTGCTGTTGTCAACAAAAAGAAGCACTGAGGTCTTCCTGGGGTTACCGCCAAAATAAAAGCTCCATCAACATTCATAAATGTTAGTATTGTAATTTTACTGTCGTTCTGTCCAATAAAATAAAAAAGACAACAATAATGATAATAATAATTACAACAGCTATATTAATACATGTATTATAACATTCACACATAGTGTTCAAATATGTAATAGATTTGTATCTGTAATAGATTTTAAAAGAATTATCTTCTGCTCAGCAAGACTGCATTTATTTGTACAGTAAAAATACATGCCTGATTCAAGAAGGGGGTCTCAAAAATTATTTTACTAACTTATTAATTTTAAGTTAAATTGTGCTTTGTTGCTATAACATCTGCTGGAATGTTCAGTGTTAAGTAAATATTTTTAAATTGTTTTGTAATTGATTTTTTTCTTTGGAAAGTAAGACAAAACAGTTAAAAGCAAAATTTGGGTATTTAATTTATGCAATGGTGAACAAAAATGGCAAAATACATGGGTAAAAAAAAGTGAAAAACTGTGTTCGGTGTTCAGTATTCGGTATTTGGCCTTCGGCCCAGTGTTTCATTTTGTTCGGCTTCGGCCAAGAATTTTCATTTCGGTGCATCCCTAGCCTAAACAGTCATCTGACCACTTAAGATCCCATGCAAGAGCACAGTTTGCTTTCTTGTGTTAATGTACTTCCTGTGGCGCTTTTTCCCAGCAGGCTAAAAAATAGTCAGTATGCTTTAGTTTACTTTTCATTAGGGCTGCCCGGTTTATTTTAGTAGCCACAGAAAAAAAAAAATAATTAAAATCCACAGGCGAAGTCACGCAGGCTGTGATAGACAGATCGTTAAAGGCTGGTCTATGGTAATAGAGTACATCGGGCAGGACATCCAAAACGCTGGCCTATCATTCATCGACCTCAAATATGGCTTATCATCTGAAATATGTAAGTGTAAATAAATATGTATGTGCAACTTTTCATGGCCGCGCAATCTAATGTTAATCTAGAAAAATGTGCACTATTCAAGTGTCTGTGCGGAGTGTGGAAGCTGAACATTAGAGCTCACTGCAGGACAGATGGAGGCGTCGGTGCGCTCACTTGCTCTTAAATACTTCATTTTTGGTCATACATATAAGAGTAATACATCTTTCAAAACTGTAAAGGCTACATCTATTTGTGTGCACTCACAATAACAAAACATTGTGTTTTTGTAAAATAATGAAAGTAAACAGGATGCGCTTCTTGCTGTCTCGGCAGTAGCCTGTTTACCCACCATGCAAACATTACTTCTGCTGGTGTGCTCGAGTGGTTATTAGGCTATGTAGGAAAATAAAGGTTCATATATGCAATAAAATGTGTGATTAGTCGACTTATGCTTAAAATGAACGACTACTAGTCGACCATAAAAATCTTTAGTCAAGGGCAGCCCTGTTTCTCACTGGCATTGTCAGAGGCTTTCTATTCAAGAGACATTTTATTGGACCAAAAAATTGAGATACCACTGAATTCTTAGTTATCAGGAACTTTAAATCACTTTCCTGGAAGAAAAAGACTGCACATTTTAAATGTGCATTTCATGGAATAACCCATGGATAACTTCAAAATAACCAGTGTCACCTGTAATTACATAATTAGTTTCAAAGCTTCGAATGAAATTATGAAATTGCATTAATCCATGGTGTTGAAAGACACCTTAATCTTCTGAATAAATGGAAATCCAAGCCTTTTATTAATTTTGGGAGACTTTGCACATGGGAAAGTGTGTGTTGTAAGCAGTGGGAGGGGAGGCTACCCTCTGAGCTGCAGTCTTTACCTCCTGCAAGTATAACCCATTGGTTTCACACTGCCCTTTATGTAGCCCTATTGACTGTGTTGCTCACCATTTTGTTTAAATTAGAATGGCTATTATTAACACTAGCGCTATCTTAAAGGTCAGACACTTCCTGTGAAGGAATCCCAGGGTTATCATCAAAGCCAAGTTCCTCTGAAACAAAGTGAAAAGATTCTCTGAAAGGAAGCGCAGAGTTAAAAGCAGCATTTAGCATGAATCTGCAAATTCAGAGCATTAACAAATGCATATAACAATTATATGTCTTTGGACATTACCCAGTCAACATGCCATCAAAATACAATACAAATACTGCATTACTTGTCATGCTTCAATTCTACCTGCATGCAATAGAGTCAATATGTTTGCAAGCATTTGTAAATAAGACAGGAAACATGGTATTGGGTAAGCTTGTACAGTATGTAAAGAAAATGTAGGAAATATAAATTGACTGCATATTCTGTGAAAAAAACATGGATTGTGTTAATGATAACAGTCCACAACAGACAGATGTTGTGCTAAACGTGTTTAGAGTCTTGGCTACAGATAGGACAAAATGATGTTAGCAGTAGTAAAAAAAATAAATAAAAAATATTTAAAAAACAGCAAAGAAAGAAAAGAAAAACTATATAATATAGAGTATAATTTTTTTTTCGAACTCCATTATGATGTAACAGCCACTTTTCACAATATCAATTATGATCTTTTTTTTCCCCCACCAATGTGTTGTTTATCTCAGAAATGTGTCAGATTACAAAGGTAAATTGGTTTGAGAACTGCATTTTGTGTTGATGATGTCAAAACCTAAAAGCAAACCTTCTACTGGGCAAACCATTCGGCCATCTGAAGAGATACTCTAAGCAAACAAAATATTATTAAAAATGTTAATACTCCTAATTTAACTGTTCACTTAAATTGTTGTCCCAATAATGCAAGCTCTCTAGTTTTTATTTTTAAGAATACATCCCGTATCAACATATTCAAAACAGACCATTGTGCATTAGCTCTTAGATACATGTATCTGTCATGATGAATGTATATGCTTGCAAGAAGTTTCATTATGCTTTATGAAAGTAATTTCATTACAATTTGCATGTCTACTATGCTAAAAACAGTTTAAGACTATGATGGCTTCATTGTACATCTCACTTCCATGTTGCTTTTTTAAGACTCATCTGAAACGTTTCAATGGGTATCAATAGAGCTGTCCTACTTTCCGCTCACAGAAGAACGCACTAACGTGTGTGTGTGTGTGTGTGTAAGATACTCTGTGCTGTGTTGAATCTATGTCATAAAGCGCACTGACCAAACTAAATATATCTGAAGTTACACTTACTGTGATTCTTTTGAATGTCACGCATAAATGCATTAAGCAATTCAGTATTGTGCAATCCATGAAATCTCATTTTCATTTATTGATTTTTGTCAAGCATCTTGAAAATGATCTGCCGGGAGCTAAAGCCAAACATCCGCAGGTATGCAATAAAGCCAGCTTTCAAAACCTGTTTATTCTTAGTTTTGTTGAGCATTACATCCGGTATTAGTGGATTGTGTCCAATACCCCTTCTGTCTATAGGCATGGAAAGGTTTAGATTGGATATAAACTTGATTTGACATATTAATCATGTTTTTCTTCCTTTCGACAAAACACTTGAGGTCCTTTCCATTTCCTAAATATACTTGGGCTTTGAGTGGCATGTAATTTCAAGATGGAAACCTGAAAAATGTAAATTCTGATAGAACAGGTGTTGAAAGAATAGCATCATTTTGACAAGCTCCTGCTTGAATGATTGCAGGTTGATATGATTGTGATGCAGTCCTAGATAATGGTCATTTGAGTGCCACCTGAACTAAGAACTGAATGACACATGACGGCCTGACACATAACTGCTTAGCTGTGTCCAAATCCCTAATATGAAGCCTAATCACTTCCACTGTGCTGTTTACTCAGACTTATGACTTTAACTAACAGCTCACAGAATTGACACTACTTCAGCGCTTTGCTTCAGTTGACAACTTAAATCATCGGACAATTGATAAAAAAATATAACTGTATCTTTTGATGTGTCAGAGGTGTGGATAAGTGGTTTGGAAATTGGATGGATAGAGTTTTGTTCATGGTTTTCAAAGATGAGAGTATGTCACACTCACTCACTCACTCACACACACACACACACATAGTCTGTACTTTGGCAAACTGCCAAATTTGAATTTTTTACGAAGTTACACATTAATTTGTGCCAATGTATTATTTGCTTGTGTTTGACTTGAACAACTTTTCCAAATAAAGATAACTGAAGCAGTTTCTCCTTTTTAAAGTTTAAAGGGCTTTTTGTATTTTGATATTCTTCCTATGGACAATTAGAACATTAATTTCATTTTATCATTCATGTTTTTAATGTTTTTCATAATTCATCATAATCGATTGTCATTACGATTTATAACAGTTTTACAGATAAAAACTGATCATATTTTTTTCTAGGACTATATATTTTGGTTTGTGTCGAGCTCCAAATAAAAAGTAAATGTAATGAATTTAATTAACCTTCATTTGTGCGTGTGTGTGTGTGTACAATATTTCCAGCACAAATCCACACTGTATCATGATACTGTATTGTCAAATAAAATCACTTTTAATGAGAAAAAGTAGGGGTGTTTGTCTCATGCCAGCTTACAGGCTAAATGTCTTTTAAGAGACTGATATTTTTTTTTATTTTTTAAACTGAGAAAATCTGAAGAAAAAAATGTTTAGTAATGTTTAATTCTCAGAAGACCCTCAGTATTATACCTAAGCATGTCTATGGGACGAAAAGTCTGTGCCTAAAGATTTTGGTGCAATAAATACAAATTGAATCAACACATATCCTGAGAGACCAGTGTATGAATCCATAAATTGTGCACTTCTCTGGCAACGAGGCCATTTTTCATACTTGATCCATGCCCTGTCTTTGCCTGTTTGTTTGTGTGTGCGTGCGTGCGAGCGTGCGAGCGTGCGTGCGTGCGGGTGTGTGTGTGTGGATCAATTCTAATCTCAGTCACTGGAGATACAGAAAAGCAACACTGTATGATTTTGGATGGTAGCTGTCAAAATTGGTGCAATGCCAGAAAATATAAATACATAGGAGACTGAAAAGTGGCAAATGCACACAATTTGTGTTCATCTTTCTATTTGAAAATACTTCAGTGACACAAAGATGCATAATCTACTTTTGTAGCACACATAACACTAAAGATACCTAACATACTAGATATGTCTACTTCACTTCAGGACAGAGGAGAAAATTTGTAGTCGCCTAAAGAAACATACCTGTATTCTCACATATAAAATGGAATCAAATGGAATCTGCATACTGTTTTGCATTGTCTCTGCTGATATAGAGAGAAAATCTGTAGAATGGATTTAAACATAGTAAAATGTATCAAACTGAGTGTAATAGAGTCTTATAGGTAGTATTATCAAATTAGTAAAAATATTTAATAAACAAACAAACATAAAAAAAAATGCAAGGGGCGTAGTATACAGTATGCCAAACTTTGTGATTGACAGATGTTCTGTAGATGTTTTTTTGGGGCATAAATATGTCTTTCTCCATCACTTGAGAGTTTTGACTGACTTTAACAACTAGCCTACCTTACTAACTATTAATAAGCAGCAAATTAGGAGTTTTTTTGAGGCAAAAGTCGTAGTTAATTGCCTGTTAATTGCAAGAATTGGACCTTAAAATAAAGTAACCATTTAAATCACTCAAACATTTCGTGCAATAGTTTGCAAAAGAGTTGAGTTGAGAAAAAAAAAAAAAAAAAAAGATTGTTTGAATCCTTTTCATCTTTTCTACTGGTAGAGAAAAAAAACACTAAAAGGACAACAAAATCATAATGATTACATTGATAAATTTTCAGGCTGCAAATGAACTGCATTACCAATATCTCTTGCTTTTGTAGGCTGTAAAAAAGCTTGCCTCTCTCCATTGTATTACACAAACTAATCCACTTGTCTCTAAAAATACAAGTATTTCTTTATGATCTCTTTTTCTAACTTTAAACCTCTAGTTTGCAACTAGCAATCACTCAGAACACCTCAACAAAGCCTTACTGCCCAGCAACTCTAAACACTTTAGTAATAGCCTAACAAAATAAAAGGCCTTAACTTCCACTTAGCAATGCCTTAGTAACCACTTAGAACACTTTAGTAACTGCCTACCAAGCTTTCATTACACCTCAGCAATGACTTAGCTGTTTCAAGCCATAAATATTCAGTTGTAAATATAACCTTTAAATTGGTGTAGACTTTCAGACTAAACTTTGTCAAGCCAATGTTTAAATTTGGTCTTGATTAACTTTTTTGAACGTTTTTCATTAGTAGGTGTATGTATGTATGTATGTATGTATTTATTTATGACATAGATGATCTGTGTTCATTCACTCATTCGGTGCACTGAATTAGTGGAGTAATACAGGGAAAAGTAAATGAGCATAAGGAGTGATTCCAGATTCAACCAGTGACACTGGTTTATCAACATTTTCTGGCTCATCTTCACTGTAACCACACCTGGTGTTCTAATTATTCTCACACTGTTCAATTTCTGCCTAGCCCTGAGGTTTTTCAAACATTATACATCACTGAACATTGGTTTCATTTCAGTCTTTAAGGAAAGAAATTACTACGCTGACTACGGTAGACACTGACTACGGTGATGCCCATTTGTTCCAGCCCCCCACCCCACCACCCCTCTTTTATTCCCCCATCTCTATCGCTCTCATCAGATTCTCTCCCTATTCTCCAGGTTTTGGAATTATCTTTACAATCAACCCCTCTGGATATTCTTCATGGCATGAGGAAAATACTGATGAGCTGAGCATTGCGTTTCTGGAAAGGGCAAAAGGTAGTCAAATGGCTCTGTGGTCTCTTGAAGAATGTTCTGATGCAATTCAAGGTATTAAAGCTTAATCAACTTAACCAGGGATGCACCAAAAAAAAAAAAAAAAAAAACAGTTGTAATCATCATTTCATACGAGTCACAGGCCAAGCACGGCTCTGGAGGCTTCTCAATATCCTACTGTCTCATAGTTTTCATTTATATGTGGCCCAAAACATTATTTCACCCTTAGCTGCAAAATACATTATGAGTATACATTGTTTCAGTAACCAGTTTGTTGTTTTGTTGCATAATATACATCACCTTTTCTAGTATCACTGTTTTCAAATTCATCAATGCCACTTTGTCCTTAAAGTGAAATTTTGCCTGTACAGTATGACAGTTAGATTCACCCTTTTGGACTGCCCCCTTGAACTTGTATATGCAAATACAGAATGTTTTGTACAGGGATCCATACCCGTGAGTTATCATACATTTGAATTATTAGACATAGCAATCAGTAGTTACAACAGCCTTGTTCTGATGTATTCATCTCTATTGCATAATAAAGTAAAGCAAAAAAAAAAAAATGGATTAATAAAATATGTTTTTGGACTAACAAGGAGTTTTGAGTTTTAAAACTTAAATTATGTTTTATAATACAATAAACTCCTATACTGTATGTCAAAATATCAGAGAAAAGCTTATTCTGTCAATTTATGACCCCTTAAAGTTAGCACAAATATAGCATACACATCCATGCTGCATATATAAAATTTATAATTTATGTTTTGGAAGCTCTCTTTTTGTTAAGTTATTTTGCATTCCTCTCATAAGCATGGCCACAGTGGAGCCAAGAACCTTTCTTTAAAAATAGTAAGCGCTTTGTAATGCAAATCTCCCATTAGGAAATGGCACAATCCATCTCTACCCCCTGTACATTCAAACATCAGCATCACCACCTTTTTTTAAACATTCATATTCATAATGCAATCATTCTGCCTTCATAACATTCCTCAAGGCCTCCTCTATGACACTCTTTATTACATACAGAAACGGGTTCATCCTCTCTCCTCACTTTATCGCAGCCCCTAGAGCAATTATTCTCCCACAGGATGCCGAAGCGGGCCTATGCCGGCATTCCTAGCCTTATATTACAATAATTCTGCAAAACATGACAGCAACCTCACGTCACTCAACACCTCCTGATGGCGGTTCTCTCATGCTTTAGAGTAAATGCTGGTGTAGCTATTGGACCGATAAAAGGTGAGCTTACTTCTAGGCTTGGATTGTTACCTTCACAATAGCAAGGGTATATTATCACGGGCAGAACGGTAAGCCACACGGTGAACTGTATTGGTAGCTGAACAAAAAGGGAACCTCCAATGTGATAAAGAACAGACGACAAGGCACAGTAGGATGTAGGTGAACTTGTGACCCAGGAGCACAAACAGATGACAGCTTCTGGGTTTCCAAAAAGGAGTTCAGCATGAACTATACTAGCATAGCTACACTTTATTCAGTTGTTTGTCTGTTTGTTCTTTTTTTTTTTCTCCTATAAGAGATTTTTGCTTGTGTGTGTGTGTGTGTGTGTGTGTGCGTGCGTGTGTGAAATAAAATTATCAAATTATTTAAGAAAATATATATTAAATATAAAATAAAACACACACATGCAAATATTTTGAAATATAAATATATAAAATAACTTTCTATTTGAATATATTACAAAACATAATTTATTCATGTGATTGCAAAGCTGAATTTTTAGCAGCCATTACTCCAGTCGTCAGTGTCACATGATCCTTCAGAAATCATTCTAATGTGCTCATACACTCCCATTCAAAAGTTCCATCAGGGAATTCTGCCTGACCAACTTTAAATGTGATTCATTCGATCAAAATTCAATTTATTTACATAATATCCATTTTACAGTCTCAAGAAGCTGTTTTTGCACTAATGCCAGATTTATCAATTGAATATACTATTTTAGTTTGTCTCCAAGTTCCAAATTAATACAGAAACTAAAAAAATGGTATGAAGTACCTTTCATTTGTAAAGTATCGAATCCACTTCATTGTCCTATAATAGTTTGGGCAATCCAACACACTACAAAGACAGAAATCAACATCAATAACCGGCCACTGAGAGAACTAAACAAGTAGAACTTCTTCAAATGCAAGAGAAGAACTAATGACTTAATAGAATGAACACAGAAACTAGATCAATTAAATAAACTAAGGCAGGAGAACAGGAACACAAACAAAAGTTCATAACCGTGACTGATATATCATTACCATGAGGAATTCGGTCATGCTATCCCTGTCAATATGATGTGCTGATCATAATCATCATACAATCAATATACTCATCATCTTGATTATTTTTGCATAAATAAGTGGCCCATAAGATAATTTTATTTAGTGCTGACAACATAAACAAACAAGTGGTTTAGTTTCTCTTTAAAGCAAATTTAACACATTGATCAAAAATCAAACAGTGACGACCTGGGGTCAGAAAGCTTGCAGCATAACGTGTTTACTTTCTATATCTTTGGGAGTGTTTAATAGCTTTTAACACAACTGCAATTAGAAATACATTCAGCAAAATACACTGTAAGAAAATGATCAGCCTTTTAGTGGCAGTGATGGCTTAGAAGTGTAACAATACTCATTGTCTCACTTTCGGAAAAGGCCTGGGAACATTTTGATCCTGCATTCAGAGCAAACTAATCCACTGGCCTTTCAGCCTCTGAGGACGGTTTGTAATGTTCTTTTGAAGCAGAGTCTAAAGGAGGATGCAGTAAACATTTTTATTCAATTAGTTCAAAAGATCAGAGAACTGTTAGATCAATCGTCCGTGTACTTTTAATGTGAGATACAGTCATAACAACTTGTGATTCCCCTCTGAGGCATTAAAGCATGGAAATCAAGCAGAAGCTGCTTGGCTGGAGGAAACACAAAACCTGGAAAAAAACAGTGTAGAGTGGTCATGCTATAACGCCACTGAAAAACAGCTGAGTAATCAGACATTTTATCTTTATAAAACAGTGAATGGAAGAAAATGTCCATAGTTATTTCTTTTAGCAAGTGGGTTGACATAAATTGTCTAATAGATCCAAATTCTCTTTTAGAGATAACGCTTAGAAGATCTATCTTCTTTTAGATAACTACAAGGCATATCTGTTTTCTAAGTAATTATTTCACACCATCCACAGAAGGAGAGGAGTGGATGACTTCAGTTCGTTCCCACTATCACCTTCAGAATTTTTACTAAGTCTGGGCGATACGTAAACATTGTAAATGTTGATGTTTTTATTTGGCCATTAAATTTCATAAAGAACATTATCAGTGGTATTTCAGAAACTAAGTATTATAAGTAAGTACATAACTGTTAGAGTTGGGCTATCACGTTATTCTGACAGTCCACTAGACATTCTAACTATAATAAAGTTTGCTAAAGTTTGCAATTTTATGTCAGCTACCAGTCATTGGAGTATTAGTAGACTGTCTGCTTAATATCTGCTAAAACTTTATTTGGATGGTCTCATACCACAGTTTACCAACTGGAAGTAACTTTGCAAGTGCATTATTCTAGTAACCCTAACCCTAAACCTAACAGTCTATTAATACTCTAATGAGTGCTCTTTGACATGTAGTTGCAATGCAAAGTTACTTACTACTTACTATAGTTATTATATAGTCTGATGTGGACTATCAAAATAAAGTGTACCCAGAGTTGGTTTCAGTTAACTGATACAAAACTCTGATTCAGTCAAGAGTTACATTTAGTAAATGTTTAATCGAAATATATGTAATACAGTGTACTGTCGTTTATCAATATGTATTGCTACTGTATATTGGTGCATATAAATGAAAATAGAGTAATATATAACTATATTAAAATTTACTAGGGGTTTGCAAAGTTACTTAAAGACATTACTTAATCTGTATTTTCAAAAGCACCACATGAAGAAAATACAATTGACTTGAATACGCTAGAAAGACAGCATCCTGACATGAGGAAAACAAGTAAATAGGAGAGGAAGCAAGAAGAACAGCAATAATTAAGATTTCCTCAAAATCTGCCCAAAACATATGGCGATGAGCTGCAGAGTAAAATGGGAGGTGCCATAGGAAAACGCTCCACTAGGTAACAAGTTTATTTGCTCATGTGCAGTTTTTTCCCCTGACTCCAACTGTCTGTATGAATAGCATGGCAGAGGCAATTAAAACAGTGGCAATAGCTTACAAGGGTTTTATCCAGTGTTGGAAAAATCATTTATTCATGCACCCGCGAAGTCAGCGTTAGAGAGGCAAGCAATTTGGCTTCCCTCCAGCCCAGCTCTGAATTCTCCTCTCTTTAAAGTCAGGCTTCTAGGGGGCGTCGAGAGGAAAGACTCTGTAGTGGCATCACAACGGCGGTGACAAATTATTGGGTCAACTGTCTGTGGACACAAGTACCTGAAATCTAATGTACACAGGGACATATTCTTCTCCCAAAGCTCCAGACTGCACAAACATAAACCTCATTAAATCATGCTGGCAAGGACACAACGTTTCCTTGGCTATCTCTCTATTGATGCGCTGTGTGTGTGATTATTTGTGGAGCTGAAACGTTACGTAAACAGCTTATCCTCTTTGGAGACAGAGATAAGACACAGTGCCCCCGGTGGTGAATGTGTGCCACTGCAAGTCTATTCAGGGTCTCTAGACTAATAAATTACTATCGGTGGAGGATGTTACACTCTGAAATACCCTTTCTGTCCCTCCATTGTATAAGGGATGGCAAAAATTATCCAACTCTGGACTTAGCTTCAGCTTTAACTAAAGCCTAAATTAAGCTTCTGCTCGGCTTTGCCACAGTTTTGACTGCATTTGCACTTTTCTTGATTGTAGAGTCACACAAATCCTACTGTTTCATTTCTATTACATGACACACAAGAAAGATCACACACAGTCTAGTATACGGGAAATTCAGTACTGAGGTGATATGAAATGCACACCTGACCTTAAAATCAAAAACATTTAGTCATGATTTTTCTGGATCTGTATCTGCTGTGGTCATAAGCTGCATCTGCCTTATCAAAATGAAAGATCATGTGTGTTTTCCTCTCATTCCTAAGTAAACTACTTGCTGTTTTTAAGTAAAACATTGCTCTGCTATTTTCCCTCTTAAGCACCCTGACCAACAGTTCTGATGGGGCTAGTGGCATTTAGTAGTGTATTAGTTTAAAGTGGTTTATGCAGCTACTATCAGTTCTGGGTCTTCAAAATATGTGAACTAAATGACCATTTAGAAATGTAAGACACTACTTACTAAATGTAAGGCACTTCTAGAAGAGTGCGTGTGTGTATGTGGTATACCCTATGTTTTTTTGTTTTTTTTGTTTTTTTTTGAAAATCTAAAAATGCCAGCAGTTTTGTGCGAGGGGTATATTTATGCTGATATTCAGAATGACTGCACATATATATAGTGGTGGTCACATACACACAAGCATGTGGTTATAAATTGCATACACCCATGAGAATGTACATTTAATGCATCAAATTGTTATGTTGTTTGCAATCATAAACACCCTATATTTAAACTATAGTATTACTATAGGCAGGAAAATTGTTTATTTAAATTACAGTATTACAGTACCAACTATTATTAGCTATTTATTGAACATTATTGTTTTTATATGTATAATCTTTTGTTGTCACTCTTTTATAAAAGCAATAAAAATGAAGCTCATATTTATAACCAAATAGGACCCAGATAGGACCTTTTTTTCTTTTTTTTTTTTTTAATGCATTATGACATTATTTGCATGACTGTTGGTACCTAATTTTCTATCCCCAATTTCATTTTTGAAACCAAGAAAGTATAATCCTGATAATATCCCAAATATTTTAATATTTGTAATATCTTATTATTATTATTATTATTATTATTATTACTACTAAATGTTAATAAATAAATAAATAAATAAATAAATATTATTAATAAATGACAATAAAAATCATGATTGCTGTTGTTGTTGTTATAATAATTAGAACTGGGGGATGAAATATGCTCTTAAAAAAAAATGTCTTATAAAACAATTCTAGGGGTTCTAAAAATAGGCTTTTTTCTTTAAGCTAAATACTAGATGTGGTCTTGACAGATTTCATGAAATCTACCCAAAATTACTGCTAAGAAAACTCTTTCCTGGTTCGCAGTATATATCATGTGACATGACATCTTTGCAGAGAAAACTCTGCCGTGACAGGTGCAATAAATCAAAATGTGTCATAGCAATGTGTTTTTAAAAGTCCACGCTGAACACCAGTGAATGTCTGGCCCGACTGCGCTATGTTTAGTATCTTGGAATAAGTGTTTCATCACATTAGGAAGCAGTAATGTTTGGCAGGATCATTTTCGTGAAAATCCTGCTGTGACCATCCAGGAATATTTGCACACCAAATCCACACTGACAGCAGGTATTTGATGAAGATTCCACATTCGTGAAGTCCTGCTGGTGAAATTCAGAGTGTGCTCTTTGGAAAACAACAAATACAGACTCACCGTATGTCTAGTGCCCTCTAACAACACACTTGTCAGAGCAATACAGCATTGCACAAAGATAAGGTTAGTCAGCTGTCATAATTAATCGACCTGAATGACAATAAAATTCTTTTCAACATTATTATACTTAGAATAGTGCATAACACAAATCTTGCTCATCAATAACACATGAGAGACAAAGACTTTTCTTTTTCTCAAATTTGTAAATGTTGACCACTCAACTTTAGTTTAGATTTATGAACCACTAATTCCATTACTCTGCTAACTGACTACTCACTTTGCCTTTGGCTTCAACACAACATCCACTGTCATGTGTTGACGGCAATATGCCATGTGGCTGAGCCCATGTCAAACATGCTAATGCTCAGCTAGATTCACAGAAGCATCAAAAGCATACACCGCACAGGCAGTGAGAGGAGAAATCATAATGCGAATTAGGCTTGCACTCAGCTTTAAATATTAAAACGGTGGGGGGGAAGAAAAGTTCCTGGACCCAAGATAAAGTATTTTGCCTTTTACCAAGCACAGCTATTCATAGAAATGCATTCACACTTGTCACAAATAAATAAGTGTGTTGCACACAAACAATTCACAAGCTTCTGATTATAGGTTACTATGTTCCAAATGCAAGTTGCCTGCTTTTCATTAACATGAAAAAAGCTGAATTTAAGTAAGTGTATGCTATTAAATCAGGTTAAATCAACTCAAGCATCCATCTGTTTAAAAGGGAAGTGCATAATTTCTGTGCAACTAACACAGAAATTGCACAAAAAGCAATTGTTTCCTAAACCGGTTTACTTAACACTAACCTCTGTCTTCCACTATAGAAAAAGAGCCACAATGACAACGTTTGTACACTGATCAGCCACAACATTAAAACCAACGACAGATGTTGGTGAATAACATTGACTATATCATTACAACGGCACCTGTCAAGGGACGGGATATATCAGGCATCAAGTGAACAGTCAGCTTTTGAATATCATGTGTTGGAAGCAGGAAAAATGAGCAAGGAAAAAAAGTGGGTCAGAGGATCTACAAAACATCTTTAAAACAGCGAGTCTTCTGCCAAAAGAGATGCAAGGAAGGACATCCGGTGAGCCAGCGTCAGAGTCATGGGCGCACAAGGTTCATTGATGCACATAGAGAGCGAAGGCTGGTCCAATCACACAAAATAGCTATTGTAGCTCAAATTGCTGATATACTAATATAGACTATTGTAATGGGGTTACAGAAGCATTACACCCTGCAAATGAACCTTTAGATGACGTCCTCTACATTTGTTCAGACAGTAGTGAGTAAATAGTGAGTAAAATCACTGAAATTCTGCTACCCAAGAGCCCAACATTGCAATATTACAACATTTCCCTAAAAACTTACTAAATTGTCAAATATTGGTTAAAAAACAAAACAAAAAAAAACATTTATTCTCCATTAGAGGCCTCCTACAACATTTAAAAAGTGAAATATTTTTTTTTCAATTTTTTTTCTATATTTGGGTCTTTGAGGGTTAATACTGGCCACATTTGGAGTTTGGTGTTAGTATGCCGCTAAGCTAACAATTTGATACACTAATAACCATAAAAATATACAGCACACACAAATAATGGTTCAAATTATTCTTTATTAATTATTATTTTGAACTAATTTTATTTATACGGAATGAAAAATAAGTAATGTATATTTATATTTAATTCTCTTACTCTTTCCACATCTTGAACTCAGACTTTTCCTGAGCTCGTCATAATACATTCATGGGATTGCCTTCACTTTAAAGGATCTAAGTTATGCAACTTTAGAATTTGGTGGCTAGAATGAGGTAGATTGGAAACATAATTATGCTGTTTAGCTTTTACTGCAGCCTTCGCATTTGGAGTGCATCTATGATGCCTTAAAATACTGTCCAAGTAGGCAGCTCACTAGGATTTGGTACAGATTTTGACTTCTCTGAGTTGAGAACCACTGATTTATATGATGTATATACATATATATATATATATATATATATATATATATATATATATTTGTAAGTCAGCCTATGCCAACCTATGTCTAAGTTGCTTAAGCAATTCAAACTGAGATAGAACAAAGTATATGAATATCAAACAGGTCATTTTCATGATTTATTTGGCTTGAAGACTAAAATACACTGCTGTTGGTAAAATTCCACAAGTTATATGGAACACAGTTATTGTCTCAACACCATGTATCACCAGTAGATACAGCCATAGTTCTAAATATCCTTTCAGCAAGGTAACTCCTCTTTTTACCTGTCTAATCACTCATCTCTGGTGCTTGTGTATGTATTTTGCAAAGCCTGAGAGCATCTCTTTCCTCAGAGGAGAGCATATGCACCGTGGCAGGTGTTTGATGTGCATAAAGCAGCACTAGTGATGTGTGCTATCAGTCAGCGAGAAAGTGATGCATTCTTCTGCTGTGGGCGCAGTGCTCTCTCTGGACCGCTCCCAGCAACCTGAACACATCTCTGGTGCCAAGGGCTGTGCAATTCTGATGCAGTATTCATGCACCATATCTATGAAATTAACTATCTGTGCACTTGAGCATCACTTTCTCGGAGCGACAGATATTAGCTGGCCATGTTAAACCAACAACTCTTTTAGTAACCTCCCCAGATGTAGCACCCTCCCCACCCTTTTTCTTAATAAGGTCAAGGGTCATGGTTTGGCTGGCAGTTTATTACAATTATGGGTGCAGAAAGCAGTAATGTTTCTTCCAAATATGTTGTCAGAATAAATAATATAATATAATATAATATAATATAATATAATATAATCCAAAAATATATTATGACATTATTATGTTTTATGGAGGGTTCATAAAGCATGAAATCACTGTCACTGTTTCCCATCTACGTAACTGCATGGAAAAGATCAGCACAAACATTCTGCTAAATATTCCCATGTTCCACACAAGCAATAAAGTAATTACAGATTTAAAGTGCCCCTATTATGCGTAATGAAAGGTTCATATTTTGCTTTTGGGAGTCCCCAACAACAGGCTGACATGCATGCAAGATCAAAAAACAGTCATTGTCTTATAATATGCATTTGTTTTTACCTTACTTGCTCAACGACTCCCAAGTGATTCGCTCAACGATTCATTTTTCCAAACCCCTCCTTTGCGTGATGCTAATCTGCGGTGATTGGTCCGATTGGTCTCATTTTAATTTCATCATGCCTGTAATGCCTGATAAAGCAGTGTTTGTGAGCACAGTGCTGCTTTTTGTACAGCGTTACCAGGGAAACCGCTATTCTTACTGCTCCAAAAACTGCACCTAGTGGCAAATAATGAATTTGCATTTTCTCATTCAGACCAACGCGAAAAGACCTACAAGTGGGCGGCCAATATGCTAATGTTTCATGTTGACATCAACATGAAACGGCTTAGGATTTGTGTTAAAAAACGACTTGTTTCGATGATTCAGAGTCGACTCTTTCTTTTGAGAGACAATAACTTTATACACGGTGCACTTTCAGATTTAAAACTTTGCAGGATGTTTTCAATCACTTAGAGCTGTGTTACACACGGCATGAAAGCTCATTTTCCAAAATCCATAATAGGGGCACTTTAAATTCAAATTTGATGGTCAGTGAAATATGACAAAATTGGTACAAAAATGGTACATTTTTAAAATTATTATTTATTTCTATAGTACAAAAATCATTTTTCTGTAGAATTCTCTCTAAAAGGACCCATAGCCTTATGGACAGTATATCATGCAACAGAGCTTTGATCGACCTCAGTTCTGACTGGAGGTCCTTTCCCATTGCCCTCTCTTCTATCCAATCCCTTCCTGTACTACTAAATAAAATCAAAAATAAAATATTAAAATGATCAGTAGTTTCAAAACCAGTTGTTCGTTCTTTACTTTGTCAATTTTTAAGTTTCATGGCTCTTTTTTCCCTGCCTCTGTATCTCACATACTTTTCTCTTTTCTATTGTTTTTATAGAAACTTTGAGATGTGCGAAATTGGTAATAAAAAAAAAGCAAAAAACTTTTGATATCTTTCCTGTGCATGCATAAAGAAGCTTATAGAATTATCAAAGTGTAACAATAGGACTAGCAGAGTAAAGCAACCTTCCCACTTCTCGGTTTTACAAAATGCTTTCTTAGTTCAGCTAGCTTGATTCTCTATCCGGTGTGCTGGATTTGTTCGAGTGACTGGTTATCTCTGCATGCCCTATTTTTTTTTTCTCCCACTCTGAATGTAGGGTACCCTCTTATGCATGTAAGGTACTGGCATTTCATTAGCATGAAAAGGGCTGCATTAGGGTTTCACTGACACCTTGTGGTGGGGAGACAAAGTTCGCAGCCAAGCTGGTGATTGACATTGTCCCGCATAGGTTTCAAATCCACAAGCGGAGAATGTGAAGCTAACAGACGGCACTTATGTGTCATACACAGAGTTTGACATCATGGTCACAGCATGTTTAGTGTCAGCCTCTAAAGCCTGTAAGACATAGCTCCATTATGGCCCATGAGACACACAGCGGAGAGCCAGAGCTCAACTCTTCTGAGCGACATGCATGCCCTGCAGTAATGGGTCCTGCTTAATTAGCGTTAGCACCGAGTGTCAGCACCATCAGATCAGATGCGTAATACTACACAGCCAGAGGAACCATTGTTCAACTGTATTCATTAAAGGTAAATGACTCTATTGAGAAGTGCCTCTATGTGATTGTTGTCTGAATGCACCATTAAAGTGCCACCTTCAGGATAATATATCATTACAGCATCATCAAACTGAAAATCTGTTTAGCAATCCATCACCGCACACATCCTCAACAATCCCTACTTCAAATATTCATGTTCATCTTAATATTCATATTTTGTACTCGTCTTCTAATGATACTTGTCGAACAATTTTTGCGTTAGCTCAAAGTCAATTGAGCCTCATTGCCTTTCACATTCCATCACATCTGCCACTGACTCATAAAATGACATTTAACGTCATTAATTTTGCACAACGTGGTAAGCTCAGTAAACTTGTGTTTACAGATCTCACCTCAAAACAAAATGTAATATGACATGGTGTTATCAGAAAAATCTCACAAAATTCAGGTTATACTCTACCTCAAATATAGCTGAAAGAAATAAGAAATTAGATTTTGCATTAATTAAAAAATAAAATATAATAAAATAATAAATTAAAAATAATAAAAAATAACTGCTAAAATAGGCTTCATTTTCCATTTTAAAAAACTGATTAACTTTTTGGAGGGGATTTAGGATTATAATCAAAATTAATTAATTCATGAGTAAACCCATTAGGTATTTAAGCTAATATGAGCTCTATAGATCACATGTAACCATATTACAAAATGGTAAGAAAGAGGGGGATATATAATAATCTTAAGGAAGATGATAAAGACAATGAGAGGATGATGATTACATTTGGAAGTATTTGCATTATAATCCTTTTCATAATGGCTGTGTGGCAATCGCCTCATCATATCATTTAAACGGTGCAGTGTTTTTAAACCTTCCAGTGGATTTTGATTGAAAGTCAAAGTGGCTTTTTTATTGTCATTTCAGCTGTATGTAATTACTACAGTACACAGTCGAAACAAAACAACAATCCTCCAAGACCCTGGTGTTCCATAAGACAACATAAATTAACAAAAATTGAAAACTACATAAATTAACACTAGATGACACAAAATTAACTTGAACATACAGACCTACACACAGGACTACATAAAGGACACATATAAAGACATGTGCAAACAACATTTAGAGCAAACAACACAACACAGTACAATAGCATGGTGAAAGTGTTGCACAGACCAGTACACAGAGCTAAATGTGTAATAGTGTATAAATCACTCAAGCCTCTTTCTTGTGACATCTTAAACATCTCTTAAAATGTGCAGCATAATTACTAGTCTAAGTCCAGCATCTGCTGTGGGTTAGCAGATACAGCTCCCAAACAATATACAAAAGTTACATGTATCTGACACAAGCAGATCTCTGAGGACATCTAGAAATAGCTAGGCAATATGCAAGAAAGAAAAAGAAATTAAGAATGACAAAGGATGTATCTGTGCAGTTTGGATAGTTATATGATATATGTTACAAATATACGTGTAATATAACGTTTGTAAAGCAAATGCTTCCAAATAAAACTGCGCATCAGCCATTTGTCTCTGAACTCACTTGTTTCCTCCTACAGAAATACAAAAGAAATTCTAAAGTATTTGTCTGTAGTAATGCTCTTTGTGGACTGACAGCAATCCATGTTCATTTTTTACCTCAGGATGTTGAAGTATTTGCACACAGTGCCTCAGAGGAATGTCAAAAGTGCAGTAGAAATAAAGACTCTCTTTTTATCATAAAACCAGTAAATGTATACTGTACCAACTCTGGGCCATCTTAATACATCTTCTGCTTCTTACTGCGACAGAAAAGGTATTTGAATGGAACTCCAACAACATTAGAAATGCCAGGTCACAATTTTAACAAAAGTATAACATACCATTTCCAAAATTGTTTAAAGAGTGTGGAAAAATATTGTTCTAAGCATTGCATCTAATTCTAGCATTGTATCCACTATGTTCATGTTTTTGTTTGTTTGTTTTTTTGTATGTTTGCATTAACTAGAACTATCTGTCATGTATCTATCCATCTGGTCTCTTCTGAAAGCAGACACTTTCCCAGGAACATTTTAAGAATAGCTCAAATAGACAAATAGCTAGGGGAACACTTTACTTTTTCATCAGAATATTTCCAAACAAATAAATAAATGAAAGGGAAGTGGTGTGTGGCCAAGTATGGTGACCCATACTCAGAATTTGTGCTCTGCATTTAACCCATCCAAGTGCATGCACACAGTAGTGAACATACACCCGGAGCAGTGGGCAGCCAATGCTGCAGTGCCCAGGGAGTAGTTGGGGGTTTGGTGCCTTGCTCAAGGGTCTCACCTCAGTCGTGGTATTGAGGGTGGAGAGAGTGCTGGTTATTCACTCCCCCCACCTACAATCCCTGCTGGACCTGAGACTCAAACCCACGACCTTCGGGTTACAAGTCCAACTCTCTATCCACTAGGCCACGACTGCCCCTATGAATGCTAAGACTGGGATTTGAGAATATTGAAACATAATTTGAATCTCACAAAACTGTATTTTCTGTATTTTTGTAGGTGTCCTTCCAAAAAGGACACTTGCAGACTCCAGAAGAACACCTGATAATAGAGATGCACCGATCGACCGGCCAGGGACCGGAATTAGCCGATTTTCCGCATGACCAGCAACCAGGCGGTCAGTCTGCCGATTCCGAGTCGGTCTGTTTTGACGTCACTTACTCTTACGGTGACTGATAATAAATTTATGTTGTGCCAGATGACAATTAATTGAAACAACGAAAGAATCTGATGTGAAAGATGACACATTTAATAAAGTTAGTGAAAAGATGACAATTTAAAAAAACAATGGAAAATGACATCTGTTTTGTTATATACAGCAGCTCCTTTTCAGTTAATTGTTATTTCTAACCCTTTTGTAGTCACAGAGCACTTTATTTTGAGAGTTGTTTAAGTAAGAGAACATCTGTAACTTTGTCCAGATTGGGGAATTGTAATGTTTAATAATTTTGTTATTGAGAGTTGCTTGAGAGTTGCTTGAGATGCCCCTATTTTATTGTATTTTTTATTTTTTTTTGCATTAAAAAAAGTATAGATTTTTGTTTGTATATGCTGTCAATTACAGATTAAAAAAAAATCGGAATTGGAAAAAATCAGTATCGACAAGTCACACAAAAAAATCCAGAAATCGGAATCGCCCAAGAAAATTGCAATCGGTGTGTTACCAAACAGGATTGCATGGAGATGCCAAAACACCACTTGACCAGCTATCTTTACCTGACTGCATGTATAGCTCCATTCTAATTTTCTGTACACTGCAAAATACACATGAAAATAAAAATATGAATCTATTGAAAGTCAGCGATCTGAATCAGCCTCATTATCAGCAAATAGTTACTCAGTCAGAGTTGCACCTGTTTGTGTAAACTGTATATGTCTGGTTGAATCATTGAGCGGCTCAGTAGAAATCATTTTCCGGAGGGGAAAATAGGGGCATCTCAAGCAACTCTCATGGAACATAAATTGCCTAGAGATGTTGTCCTTTTTTCTAGCTTTAAGCTATATTCTTACATGTTATCCTCTTTAGTTCTTTATGTTGCCTCCAGCACCTCTAGGAGTAGACACTCTGGCTCATGTGTTAACTGTGACAGCCTCACTGTTGGTCACCAAAGCTCTTCAGATTGCGAAGGCTGATTCAAAACCATCAGTTTTCATTCTGCTAGATCTGTCAACAGCACAGTCAACCATCAGATCCTTCTGTCCACTCTCTCATTACAGGGAAGGGAAGGTATTCAGGGTACATCAACTGGTCAGGAGTACCTCAAGGATCAGTTGGACCCCTTCTCTTCTCCATATTCACTATTTCAAAAAAAGCAAAGAGCTTCTGATGCTACAACAAAATTTTAGAACAGCAAGACTGGTCTTCTGAGCCCAAGAATGCTCACATCACACCTCTCTTTATCTCTTTACAGTGGCTACAAGTTGCAGCTCGCATCAAGTTCAAGACACTGATGCTTGAATACAGAACAGCCATGGGCTCTGCACCCTCCTACCTCAACTTAATCGTACAAGTTTACATGCCCCTCCAGATGCCTGTGGTCGGTAAGTAAACAGCGTGGTACCATCACAGAGTGGCACAAAATCACTTTCCAGAATGTTTTTGTTCACTGTTCCTTACTGGTGGAATTATCTTCCATCCAGGGGACTGAAAACTCATCTTATCCGTGAGCACTTAACGGCATCTGAATTCTGCAAACTTCTGATTTATGCTGTGGCTTCCTCTCATGCGCTATCTATGGGAGCATCTTTGGAAAATATCTATGTGGCAGCAGACTGGGCCTCTCTGCACACTCAAATTTGATCATTTAGATATGAATTTGACTCCTGGGGCCTCATTTATAAAAGTGTGTACACATAGATTTGATCTTAGGGCTTGTGTACGCTAATATCCACGTCATCGTTCAGATTTATAAAAACAGTCTTTCACATGGAAAAGTACTTAGCACCACGTCAGGTTCTAACCAAGTGTAAGCACTTTTTCTAGTAGCAGAGTCAGGGTACAGCAGCTACTAAGCAACAACAATAATAAATAATAAATATTTTTTATAATAATAAGAAGAAATGATATGCCCTAGGCTACTTGTTCCAAATAAAACAGCCTACACACTTAAAAACTTAAACTTCAATTTACTGTATGCATAATGTATGTACGGCTCCAGACGTGTAAATTAGTTCAGCCAATCTACAGGCTATAAAATAGCCTATAAAGCAGCATTTTGCAAGAGGCAGAATAGCAGCATAGGCATTCCTCAAAGACATTGCTATCTGCACGATGAGAGATTGGTCAGATTTCTCTGTGTATAACGACGAATGGCTGATAAGGTACCGATAGGCTCTAATTTACAAAGGCGCACCAAATGCAACCAGGTCACACCTGTGGAGGTACTGGTGCTCTTTGTCCTTGGGTTCCTGGTTATTAGGGGTGGCACGGTACATGTATTCGTACCGAACCGTCACGGTATGGACATCTCAGTTCGGTGCATGAGGCCTTATGACGAATACAGGCAATTCACCCCCAATCCAGAAGGAGGCGCCCGCAGTAATGCAACGCTGTTTGATAACCGCCAGTGCCAGCAGAAGAACAGCGAATGCCATGAGTTGCGCACTTGAAAACAAAGCCCCCAGACAGTGACCATGTGCTGATTCTGAACGCGTCTCTCACATAGACTGACAAAGGAGTATACTTTAAAGGCTTGCGCACTCAACTGTTTGCGAAATGGGGCTTTGTGCTCGTGTATCCTACCTCTCTCATTCCTCACAAATCCAAATATTCCATAATATTTCCATATTTACGATGTAACGTATCTGAATGCTAAACTATTATTTATTATGTAAATTATAGCCTTTGTACTTCAGTCGCGTTCCAACGGTGACACACAGGTTTGGCTCACTGTATTTTATTTTGATAAAGCACCAACTGCGCTGTCAAGTTAGCAATGCTGGAACTGATGTGTGTGTGTTTTTTTGTGTGTGTGTGTGTGTGTGTGTGTGTGTGTGTGCGTGCGTGCAATCACTTCAACTGTTTCCTTATACCAGCAGAATCAACTTTAAACACTTATTCTTATTAATAATCGTTGTATAAAGGTCTGATTTTATTTGTGTACACTGACAATGAAAACAAAACAGATTTTATATATATAACGTAATAATATTTAGTATTTTCACATCTAGATGGAAAAAATTGTAATTTGCACTACTGTCTGTTCAAAATAAATGAAAAGAAACTGAGCATAGTAGATTTCTTTTTTTTTCCTGTTGTACCGAAATCGTATCGAACCATGACCCCCGAACCGAGGTACGTACCGAACCGTGACATCTGTGTACCGTGCCACCCCTACTGGTTACGGGAACATTTCAAAGAAATAACCCAGTCATCTGTGAGTAGAGCTATGCCAGCTGTACTGTAAGGCTTCATCCATTTTTCCCTTCATTACTTAAAGTTCCCACTCACTGCCAAAGAGCAGCAGCATGTGATGGAGGATTTTGTAAGCCAAACAGAATTCCTCAATGCCTTAGGTGCAATAGATTATACTCATGTTGCCATGTGAGCAACTCGTGTAAATGAGTATGTGTATGTTAACCAGAAGAATTTCCATTCAGTTAATGCACCACTCATTTGAAATGCTTGTGTGGCAATTCTTAATGTCGTTGCAAGATGGACAGGGTCAAAGCATGACTCCTTTATTGTGTGCAACTGCGGTGCGGGAAATCGTCTAGAGGCCGGAGCAGGTAGAGACGGTTATCTTCAAGGTAGGTAAGGTTTCTTTGTACTTTGTTGCTATTCTACTTTAATTTTCACAGAATAATAATCTCTATACAATCAGGTTACATAGTTTATCCTCTAAAGCCATGGCTTCTCACCCCCATAGTACACTCTGCCGACATCCGCAGAAGCCCACTGTAACACAGCTCATGTTTGTGCCTGGTCAGTAGTGAAGTGCCATACAGGGAAGGTGGCAGTGGATACATCAGGTGGTAAACTACTATACGAGCCAGGCAAAGTGTGATAATTTTGGCCTGTTGTTTTCTGCAAAATATCTGCTTGAGCCATGGACTTGAGATGCCAGAAGGAGAAATGCAGATGGATGTACCAGTAGATGACTTCCAATACCCGCTGACTGGAAACCTGTCACAAAGGTGAACTCAGAAACTAGCAAGAGCTGGATCCAGATGCAGAGAGCTTATTGTAGTAATAATAAAATACAAAAACAAACTCAAGTAAACCAGGAAACCAACGAATGGAAGGAACAAAACTGTACACACAAACAAGACATCCATATATGGTCATGGACAAGACCTAATAAAGAACAAAGGAAACACAATGGCTTATATACCCTGGAGTTAATATGCTAACAAGACACACCTGGTCAACCAGACTAATCAACCAGCAAGCTACAAAGGGCCAAACAAGACTATGGCACAAGAAACTGGAAAAGAACACAACCACATAAAAATCCAAATAACAAAAACAAAAGGTACACAAAACAGGGAACTGTGGTGCCCAGAAAGAGGTATGGTCCTTTGCATAGAAGCATATAGGCACCTTCAGCACCATGGAGAATACCATAAGAGGAGGCCATGACTGGGGCTGGGCTATTCAGTAGGAATGATCAGGACCAGGGATAGCTCCTCTAACACAGGCGTGCACCTTTTCCAGCCTTAACTGCACGCTGTTAGACACAGCAAATCTCAACCACATAAAAGAGAACTAGGAGATCTCAGTAAGATAACCACAGCAAGGTGAGCAGACGCAGAGTGCTGGATGTCCCACAGCCCAGACGTTGGACAAGATCCAACAAAGACAAAAGCTTGAGGGCAGAGGCTTAGTGGGGACATGAATAGCCTGACCTTCCTTTACTAACCTTCCATCTCTTCTGCCCTCCTTCCAGATGGAGCAATTTGTTGCACCAAAGTCCAGTCCAAGAAGGGAGTAATACCTTAGTGTTCCCTATCCCTCCCTCACTTTGAAAATACGGAGCTCCTGTTTTGAGATATATCTACTTTGTTTTGTTTTTGGAAGAATTAAAGTGCTGTTAAATACAATTTTTTATCTCTCCTTGCTTTTGTGAAAGCAAGCCTGATAGAAAAACGGACCCATAATTAAATGGATCTGGCAGCAGTATGTCTCCTCCTCACCCAGGGGGATTGGTCCCTTGTGGACCACACCAGTAACTTTTTTCACCTGGGAGTCTGGTGCAAGAGCCGGCTCCAATGTCCATCCTAGAGGGCATTCTCATGGAGTTTGCAGGCATAGAGTGGAGCCCCACTCATCCTCTTACCGCTGAAGTAAATTAAGTGGGCTTTGTCGTGTTTGTCTGAATATTAATATATTCTGCGGACAAAGACACAATGGAGGCCGAGTGCACGTAAACACTTTTTCTACTTAACAACTATTCAGAAGTATATACAGCGCCACCAAAAGCACCCCCTTCTGAACAACGAATACATAACATTTCCTCCCAACTTAAATCAAAGGTGACCATACACAACAAAGTAGTATTACTCTTCTTGAATTCAACTTTAACTACAGTCCAACAAGCACATTTTACTCAAGCTTACTCGGCATGAACCTCTCTTTAACAATATACATTAGGATGCTTGATAATGGTCAGGTGGTCTAATGAGACGGGTAGGATAGCGCTTTAAAGTCTCTCTTGTTTGTACCGTCTCAGAAAGTGCTGTGTCAATGTTATCTGACCCTGGGCTATCAGTTATCACATCAACAAGATCGTTAGTCTTTTCACTAATATTCTCCAGAAGGGAATGCACTTGGGAATTATCAGAACAAATGGGAACAACTGGCTCAACTGAGGTGTCAGACGATGGAACTCCCTGTCTCAACATTTGATCAACATGACGTTTCCAGGATCCAGCAGCACCCACATTGACGATATAGGAGACAGGTCCCGTTCTTGACATTACGACTCGAGGTATCCATTTTTCTCCTTTTCGGTAGTCACGAACAAGGACGGAGTCTCCAACACAAAATTCCCTCGACTTTGAGTGTTCCTGGCGTCGTAACTGCTGAGCCTCCTGAGATTGATTCACGGTTCTGGCAAGACTAGGTTTAAGAAGATCCAGTCGGGTTCTTAATTTGCGATTGAGGAATAATATTGCAGGTGACTCCTTGGTAGTAGCATGAGGAGTGTTTCTGTATGTTAACAGGAACCCATCAAGTCTCTGTTGAATCGGAGCTGACCCCCTGGAAGCTTTCAGAGCGTGTTTGAGTGTTTGGACAAAATGCTCAGCTTGCCCATTACTAGAGGGGTGAGAGGGCGCAGAGCGGATATGTTGGACCCTATTTGCCTTCAGAAAGAATGAGAACTCCTAAGCGCAAAACTGCGGCCCGTTGTCACTGATAATGACGTTAGAGACACCATAACGACTGAAAAGTCCCCGTAAGACTTGAATAGTTTTGCTTGTGGTAGTACTGTCCACGATGGAGACTTCAGGCCATTTGGAGTGCGCATCAACTACAATGAAGTACATATGGCCTTCAAAGGGACCAGCGAAATCCACATGTAACCTTTCCCAAGGATGAGTCGGGCAAATCCATGGGTGAAGTGGTGCAGGACAGGGGGCATTTTGGATACGTTGACACAACTGACATGATTTGGATTTTGACTCAATTACTCATGATTTGGATTGTGTCCATCGATACCCGGCCACCAGACGTAGCTACAGGCCAGATGTTTCATCCTTACCACCCCAGGATGGCCTATATGTAAATCAGCTAACACCCGGTGGCGGAGTTTGGGAGGTACAATAACACGACTCCTCCACATTAAACATCCTTGTACTACTGTAAGCTCGTGTAAGCTCGTGACGAGTCACGAAAGGTAGCAAGTCTGTGGGTATATCTTTAGGTTTTGGGAACTGTCCAGATGAAACCATGTCCAGCACAGATGACAAAGTGGGATACGTTAGAGTGTCACGTTTAATTTCAGCATTACTGACAGGCAGGGTGGCTACCTGATTGGCATAGAACACATTCACTGTGTCCATTTTCTCCGTGTGTGTCACTGGCAATGGTAGCTGTGAAAGTCCATCTGCATTGGCATGGTGGGCTGCTTTCTTATACTCAAGGACATAATCATGGGCGACTAAAAGCAAAGCCCATCGTTGCATTCTGGCTGCTGCCATGGATGGAATGCTCATGTTAGGACTAAGAATTATTGTTAGTGGTTGATGATCAGTGAGGAGGGTAAACCTTCTTCCGTATAAGTACTGATGGAATTTGCAAATTCCAAAGACTATGCTCAGGGCCTCCCGCTCGATTTGAGCATAATTTCATCCCACTATACTGAGTGTCCTGGAAGCAAAAGCAACTGGCTTTCCCTCACCATTGGGGCACAGATGTGATATCACAGCACCCACCCCATATGGGGAAGCATCACAGGCGAGACGAATGGGTAGCTCTGGATCATAATGCGTGAGTATAGCTGGTGAGGTAAGGAGATCCTTTGCTTTTTGGAATGATTGTTCACAGGCCACACTCCAGTACCATTTCTTTTCTTTACAGAGAAGAGTATTAAGTGGATTCAAAACAGATGCCAAATTTGGAATGAAACAGCCATAGTAGTTAATCATCCCCAGGAAAGAGCATAATTGACTTACGTTGGCTGGTGTGGGCGCTTCCATAATCGCTTTAATCTTTTCTGGCAATTTGTGTAGTCCAGCGGCGTCGATGTAATGACCCAAGTACTCCAGTGACTGTTTGAAAAATTCACATTTTTCACTCTGCAATTTCAGACCATATTTTTCCAGTCTAGTGAGAACTTGTTCTAGTGTCTTGAGGTGCTCCGCATCATCTCGTCCTATTATCAGTATGTAATCTAGAAAGCAGTGAGTGTTTGGACTCCCCAAGAGAACTTGGTCCATCGCTTTCTGAAATAATGCAGGAGCTGGGGCAATCCTGAAGGGTAGACGGTTATAGCAAAATAGCCCTTTTTGAGTGGATATGGTGAGTAATTTCCTCGACTCCTGTGCCACTGGCATCTGCAAGTAAGCATTTGAAAAATCCAGCTTACTGAATAACTGACCACCGGCTAGAGATGCAAAAAGATCTTCTATGATCTTCGAAGTGGGTAGTGGTCCACACAAATGGCTGGGTTGAGTGTCACTTTAAAATCACCACACAGTCTCACTGAACCATCTTTCTTTATCACTGGTACCACAGGCGTGGCCCACTCACTGTACTGCATTGGAGAAATCACTCCCATCTCTGTTAAACGTGTCAATTCATCACTCTACTTTTGGTCGAATGGCGTACGGTACTACCCTTGGCTGATAGAATTTTGGAGTATGAATAGGCTTTAGCCTAATCTTTGCTTCAATTCCTTCCATAGTGCCCAAATCTTTCCCAAAAACTTTGGAGTGCCATTTTAACACTGTTTCTATAGTGTCTGCAACTCCATGCTTGACTGTTTTTATGTCTTGCCGGTTAAGTTTTATAGATCTCAGCCATTCTCAACCAAATAATGGTTGGGCATCACTGTTAACCACATACAGTGGCAATCGTGCAGACTGATTATTTAATTTTACCGCTACATTGATGACCCCCACTGGTGCTAGTGCTTCTCCAGTCTATGTTTTTAAGATAACGTCGGTCGGCTGCAGTGGAATATGCTGCAAGTCATTGGCATATTTTTCCCTTGAAATTATCGACACTGCAGCGCCCGTATCTAATTCCATCTCAATCATTTTTCCTTCAGTTTCTGGAGTTATACAAATGTGTGCAAGTTGCTCTCTTTTGGTTATCATATACAGTGACATTTCCTTTTCTGTATCTGTACTCGATTCACTTTGTCTCCCTCCAGCATCCAGATGATGCTTTGGTGTTAATGAAATCAACAACAGGTGCACTAGATGGCAACAATGAGACAACTCCCCAAAACAGGAATGGTTTTACAGGTGGAGGCCACTGACATTTTTTCCCTACTCACCTTCTCTGACTGTTTTTCACTAGTTTTGCATTTGGCTAGGGTCAGTGTCATTACTGGTAGCATGAGGCGATACCTAAACCCTAAAGAGGCAGTCTAACTCCTCCAGGATGGCACATCAATACGTGCCATTGCCAAAAGGTTTGCTGTGTCTCCCAGTCTCAAGAGTCTGAACAGTCTCAAGAGCATGGAGGAGATTCCAGGAGACAGGCAGTTACTCTAGGAGAGCTGGACAGGGCCATAGAAGGTCCTTAACCCATGTAGAACTTTAGAGCCAAAAAAGTCCGTCACACACACCCAGCCTAACAGGACAACACATTCCTTGAATTGACGGAGCCTGTCTTCCACGTTGT